>BQNB010014189.1:58040-75656 GCA_026074375.1 Tanacetum coccineum | reverse complement strand
CGGAAGTGTTAAGATTGAAACTTATTTTACACTACAATGGGGAGAATCAAACGCAAGGGCCATAATTGCAATTACTCCAAACTTTCAAACTATACACGCGGCTAATTTCCCCCAACCGTTTTCTAACAACATTTCCCGCCTTTTTCGCTAACAAACCCAACTGCCAAAAAACCCTTCCCCGCTCCCTTTCTCTCATCTAACCTCGTATTAAACCCTCCTCTACATCACCTAGCCCACGTGTCAACCCTCAATTGGTTCGAACACCTCATCACAATGATCAAACGGCTAGAAATGATTCAAAAATGATCAACGGCTGAGATGTAATGGAAGATTCAAGAAACTCTCACCTCTCCTCTTCATTTCTCTATAAATAGGACTTATAGGTTTCATTTTTTAAGTTGTTGTGTTTTAATTTTCAGTTGGTATTTTCTTCAATATTAAGCATTTTCTTTCAAATTTTTAGCAATCCGCTTGTACTTTCCTTATTTCAGCTTGTACTTCTTCATTTGAGAAATAACATTTAGTTTTCAAGTTTCATTGTCCTTTGATTTCAATAATAAGCCGTTTTCATTCAATAAGCTCTCAATAAGCTCTTTTGAGCTTATTCCTTTTCATAAGCTCAAATTCAGTCAAAGTTTGTGTTTAATCAATTCATTTACTCATTTTAATCAAGTTACACTAAGATCATGATCACTTGAGGTATTTGAGTTCAATTTGGAAGTTCAAGAGAGAAATAAGCTGTTAAGAGCTTATTGAGCTTTAATGCTCAAGGTTTAGAGGCTAAGGAGCCAATAGGATTGTGTTTTCTAAAGCCACTCACTCTACAAGAGTGGCTTAGTGCTGAGGCTACAATTTCAGGTTTTACTTCCTATATTTCATTTTAGCAAATTCATAGCTTAATTCAAATTGCTTATTCTAATGAATTCTCATGTCTATTCCTGTTTCATTTAGCTTAGTTAGGTTATAGATGAATTAGTTTTAATCTGTCTTAGTTAGAACTCATTTAGATATTACAATTCAGTTCTGTCATAAGTGTTAGTAAAAAAGCTATAAGAGTAACTAGCTTATTTTTGTTAATAAGCTCTATGTTTTATTGTTCATTTAGCTTAATTAGGTGAATTTTAGTAAGAGTAGATAAAAGGTTTAAGCAGCTTTAGTTTTAAAATTAGATTTTAAGTACTTCTTAGCTTTGACAGATTCTATTAAGGAGTGTTTGGATAAAGCTGTTTTTGACTCCTAAAGTCAAAGTAATCCTGTCTAATTCTTTCATTTAGTTGAGTTTGGTTATTTTGCTAAATTTAGAACAGTTTTTAAAAGTTAGTTAGAGGAATTCAAAAGTTTAGAGTATAAAAACTTTGTATTAGCACCAGGGCAATTCTCAGTTAGAGTAATTTTAGAATTTAGGAGTTCATAAGCATTTAAAGATCATACATAGATAATACAGTTTTAGATATAATGAATAAGTGAGATTAGAGAGTTTTCATTGTAAAGTCTAGCCTGCATTAGATCACAAAGCCAAGTACATCAACAAAAAAAAAAATATAGCAGCAAGATTAAGTGTGGTTTAATTTCTTCTAGGATACTCATTTCTTATTGCAATTTTGAAAAACCTTTTATCTAGGTTAGTTTAATATCCCTAGCATAGTTTATTTCCAAAGTTTTAGCTTCCAAGGACAAGAAATAAGCTGTTTAGCTCATAAAATTCATCTATTTAGATTTTCATTCTAAGCTTTAGGGTAGCTTATTTTAGTATGTTCAAGTAGTATAGTGGACCTTTATCTTTCTAGCTTATTTCAGTTTGCCGAATTCATTTTTGTATTGATGAAAAACTTTGTAATATTGAAAAAACCTTTTATTCCAGTGAGTTTCTATAGTCAAAGTTTGTAGTGCTTATTCCAATTTAAGCTTTCTAGGATTAGAACGATTAGATTTTTGGCTTAGTTAAGAAAAGCTTCAAAACAGTTATAAGCACAACCTTGCACTTTTCAATTTCATTTTTCTTGCTATTCTTGTTAGAAACACGCAGCTTCCTATTTCTCTTCAAAATCTATTTATAGGCTCGCATCTTAAGCTTTACATAACTGCTTTTGTGTTTATTTCCCTCGCTCTATCAAGGAAATCAAGCTGAGGTAATTAATGCCAAAATCCAAAAAGATAGGATAGTAACCGATAGTTTCTGTAACAGTTTTGTAATAAGCTATATTTGTTGTTATTGAGTAGATAAAAGTTGTCAAGTTGCGCCTTTGTTTAAGTTTGTTCGTTAGGAACTATCTCTTTAACAAGTTTTGCTAGTTTTTTTGCGTGTTTTAGCTGAATCCCATAATTTTCAATAAGCCAAAATAGCTTTAGAGTCGCGGGGTATGGTTAGTACTTCCCTCCCAAAAGTTTAGGGTCTAGTACGTTTTATACTACTGTGTAAATTCTCTGTAGTTACCGCGACCTTTTAGTGTGGTTTAATTTCACTGTTTTCGACCATTCTGTCTTTGTAGGAGATATTATAAAAGTAGGTTTTTTATATTTTTGAGTTTTAGTTTTAGTAAAATTAGGTTTTGAGTGTGAAGGGTGATATTTGAGGTCCATGTGTCGTTATAAAGTGGGGTCGTTTGGGCCGCTAATTGTTTGCCTGCTCTGTGTAAGTTGTGGGGTATATTAAGGGGGCGGTGAGGGGCTTCTGTGAAGGTGGAGGTGCGATGGTTGGTACAAGTGTTGTGTGGGATTAGCGAGGTGGCGGTTTTATGGATGTTTTTTTGGTAGCCCCGGGGTCCTCTCATTTGTTCTGATCCTTTTTAATCATTCCCGCTTTTACTACTATCGCTCCTCCCCCTCTCTTTAACATCCTTTTCAAAAATAGTTAAAAATTAATTCTTTCCCCCCTTTTCTCCTATAAATGTTTTCTTTGTTTTAAAATTTGTGATTTTTAGGTATTAAAGTTTGTGCTAAAAAAAGGGGGTTTTTCGTTTTTTATTGCCCTTAGATTTTAAATTTCAGTGTTAGCTCGCGGTTTTATTTTTCCGTGCATTTAAATTTCGAGCTACGTTAATTTGTCTTTAATTGAATGCTATTATATTTGTAGTTTAACCACAAATGTCAAAAATCCTTTACATTCTTAACTCGATTCCGAATTATTTCCCATATTCTCAATTCACGATTTTGTTTAGGACCCGACCCGAGTAGTAAATACTTCCGGATAAAAATTATACAAATAGTGTTTTCTTTAGTGAGATTTTTACCTTATATTTCTCTTGTTTGAGAAGTATTTTGGAAAGAAATTTTCACGGGATTAATACTATACGTATATAAATTTGTTTGAATTTACTACACAAACCAGACTCCTACTCGAATGACACTCGAGCTTGCCAATCGTTCGATTACTCACCCGATGGGCATAGCCGAGGATGTTGTAGTTAGGTCCGATGGTTTCACTTTTCTTGCGGATTTTGTGGTTGTTAATTTTGATGGGGGGGGGGGGCCCCGACCCAAAGTGCTGCCTTTTATTCTAGGAAGACCCCTTACCTTCGAACCGCCAAAAGCTCTCATTGTTTGTAAGAAGGAGAAATTTGATTTAAGAGTAGGAAAGATGAACTTGTTTACTATGCCGATGAATCTGAGAAAACAAGTGGAAAAGAGATTTGTTCATGCCATTTCTGTTATCGATTTTGCAAAAGATGTCCGTTTTCGTGGTCTGTCCAGTTACACTATTTCATTATGGATGATCCTTTCTTCTAGTTCTTCTTCCTCGGTGAGACTATGTGATAATTTCTGAGAGTTGTCGATGAACTTGCTCCTCTTGATCGTTACCATCCGGGTAATGATGATTCAACCGTTGTGAAGGACTCTTTGCATGAAGAGAATTTTCTTAAGAAGATGTCGAGAAAAAAAATTTGTGTGCAAACGGTTTCGATAAGCCACGCGCTTTCTCAACCAATCGCCTTTATCCGACAAGGATGATGTTTTGCTCTTGTAGACAATAATGATCGAGATCGATGATTTTCTAGCTATAGAAGTATCTTCTAACTTAGAGGAGGATATTTTGATTCAGAAGGGAGACAGAGCTTTTCGTTGATAAGTCTACTTGTGATGTATGATTTCTCATAATCTCTGCTTCCAAAGTGACTTCCGATCATGAGCCACGAACAGAATGAGTGTCACGCTCAAATACTTTTTTCTCCAAGGAGTGATCCTCCTTACCTATTGATGTTGCGGTGAACCTTTATAAACTTCCTGCGAAAGGACGCATGATCGTGAATTTGAGGAATATCTATAGTCTTCGTATGACAATGTGCTTAATGAAATTTCAACTTCCCAGGGAAATGTTCATCAAAATTCAGTTATCGAGTCTCTTCCCATATCTCCTTTCCCCGTTGAAGATAGTGAGCCCACTCAAGAAGAGATTGAATATTATCTTGTTCCAGAATAATCGTAATTCCGCCTGGTTGGTTGAAGATTGCGATTCGTAAGATGAAGTTAATTGAGTCACGCCAACACCTTGATCACTATAATGATCCGTCAATTCTCGACCGACACCGGAAACCTCGGATATTAAGAAATGTTTTGACACCCAAAGCGGGTATTTTGATGCTCAAAGTTTTAGTTTAGGGTGTTTTTACAATCTATGTTTTATGACCTGAGCTCTATTTTACCCCACCCTTCCACCTTGTTTCAGATTTACCTTCATATCATCGTTTGTCCTCCTCCTCTCGAGATTTAAAGACGCACCATTTTTGACCTCCTCTTATCGATTGGCTCGTCCTCATTTCTAGGAAGCCGGTTGTGCATTATTCAAAGAGACAATTTCTTGTTCTAAGTATTGCTTTTCCCTTAAGAGTCATATTAAATTCAGAGGGATCGAGTCGAGCTTGCGACTCGGTGACGCATCAAACAAAGCCGCTTCATGGGAGTTCAACCCATGCACCATGCGCGTCTATCCTTTCTATTTGCTTTCTATGTTTTCCTATGTGTTGCTGTTGAATGAGAGGCTTGTTCTCTTTCCGATTTCTCGATGTTTGTTGCGTTGTTTGTTGTGATGTTTTGCAGGATTCTCCCCAAGCAATGTTCTTTGATCTCGCCCGCATCTCGTGTCGGTTGATTTATCCCTTGTTCTACTCGAGCTGTTCATCTTTGTGTGAATGTAGTGTGGGGATGATTCCATTTCCTTTCATCGTATCGATTTAACGTTTATGTTTGCACTTCATCCTCTACGGCTTGTAGATTTTAGTAGAAACCCGACTTTAAAACCTTGAGGACAATGTTTCGTTTTAGATGGGGAAGGGAATCTCTCGATTTTGTGTTGCTTGCTTTATTGTTTTGTTCTCACGTACCCGTTTTTCCCACGCGCAAAAATAGCAATCAAATTTTAGAATTTTTGTTATAAATAAACATGAAAAAAATAATAAATATATATATATATACTTTGTTTTTTCTCTTTATATTAGATTTTATATATAATTATATATATATATATATTATATATATAAGACAAAAATTATAGTTGTCCGTTGTAAGAATAAGAAGTCATTTTTGACCCGATCGTACGTGTTTGAGTTCTAGCGTTTCTTCCTTAAACCAATTATGATGATCTCGTTATGTTAGTCTCATGTAGACTTTAACTATCATGCTAGAGTGGTAAATCATTAGTAATGAAAAACTTGTGCTAATCTCAAGTAGATTTTAGAATATGCCGAGTGGATTGTTTATAGTAGGCTATAAGTGTATTTGCTAAATTTCTTTTGCGAGAATTAAGAATATGATAGGGTTGTTTACGTATTAGGATGCGCTAAACAAAGTTTATTTGGAGTGGCTTAAAGGCCCCTTTTATAAGCATTTAAACTTGTGTATTTTCTTCCGAATGCTCTTGAAAATGTGTTATTATAGTTGTTTCTCTTTAATTTTTTGCAAATTAGAGTTTTACTCTTAACCTAGTCGAATCAACATTATTCAGAGAAAGAAAGTTTTATCGATGATGGGGTCAAACATCACTATTTGTATATAAGATGTTTGATAGTTCGAGATTTATTACTTGTGGTTTCAAAATGTATACAAAATTTTTTCTATTTTGCAAATTAAATTTATAAATAAAGAATCGTATAAAAAATATATAGTTGGTGAATTAAAAAGATGCAAAGTTTATAAATCCTTAAGTGTTAATAGTTAATTATACTATCTCCATCGCAAATATTGCTACATGGGCATTTGTCTGTTCCGGTTTAGCTGTCCCGTGTGTGACATCGATGAGAAAGGATGGAGAAATTTTTTATTTTGGGTGATATGTTAATAAGTACGCGAGGATCGCTCTTGTCGGAGGCGTGGCCGATGTGTCTGTTGACTCCGCTCAAGTTTGATACCACTTCCGAGCGCCATATTATAAGTGAAAATGTTAATTAAGTGGCCAGAGTTAGAAAAAAAATTGTAAAATGTGTCCGTTGGTCTCTAAACCAAGGTATTCTTTTTGAACTAAGCGTTTGCAAAGTTCTACAAAGCTTTTTCATCGGAAGTTCCACTGCGGTTCGGTTAGTTTATCCCGTGATGGGGTGTCATAGCCTCGAGCACATTTACCCAATTGACGGTTGGGATCAGCATCCGAGAGAAAGTCATTTATGGACAAGTGAACCAACGATGTCTTAGCTAAGAAGGTTGTTTGTTTGCTTTGAGTTCGTGATTATTATAGTGATTAAGAACATATAGCCGCCAATAGGCCCCATGTGTAAAGCTTGGGTCGAGATTTCATCCTATCTAATATGTGGATTTAATGGTTTTTAAATTAATTTGACACAAACACTAAATTTATCGATTTATGTCGGGAGATTGTGTAGGGCAATTCCACAAAGTTGTAATTATAAGTAGTCGCTTAGCATCCTTCTGTTCGGTAATAGCAGTGTCTTATTTTTAGGCTTCGCATGGGAGAAGTGAAAAATCGGGGATTGATGAAGATACTTTTAGACAATTCAATTTGCAGTTTTTTGTTCTTGATGATCCACCAACGTTACCGACTTGTGGAGGTAGTGAAAACAATACATTATAGTGCACGACAAATAAGTATAGTTAGGGTAGTTAATTAGATCAAGAAAAAAAATCATAAAAGAGACAAATGGAAATCGGGTGTTTTATAGCGTGTGATCTCTTATCTCTCACAAACAAAATCTTTTGCTACTTTTCACCTTAACCCCCTTTCCTGGGAAATTTTTCGATGGTATTTGGTTATCAGGTCAATCATATGATTGCATCTAGCGAATCTAGGGATAGTTCTAAGAACATGCCAAGATTTAGTTCAAATGACATGGTTCATGATTGATAAGTGTAAAATACACATATCCATTTATACTTAAAATAACCCAATTAAGCCCAAAACAGACCAAAAATGGCAAAAATATGCTTGTATTTGTGTTTTGTATGTGCAGGTACGGATAAGTCAAAAATCACAAGAAAACAGCCAAAAGCGAGCAAGCACGGACACGAGAATCAGAAGAGTTCAAAAAGAAGCCAAAGATACAAAGCCGAAGCCAAATTCCTAGCCATTTCTTCTTTTATGAAGCCACAAGGGCCAATCTTGCAAATCCCGAAAGTTATTTATAACTTGAAAAAGGGAAAAGAAAGAGAGGGGAAGAAAAGCACAAGGACCATTTGTGTTACAAAGCCAAAGTTCAAACGAGTTTTACCCATTTCAGTTATAAAATAGGCGGGTAAATCCCATTCACTGTTCATCGTCTTCCCCATTTCACCCTCCACTTATATCAAAGGGGTTTTTAAAATTAGAGGGTACAAAGGACAATTCGGTTGACAAGGACTGACATGGCAGAGAATTACATCGCCAAACCCTCCCATTGGCCAATCCCCATCAAAGAAGCTCACGTGGAATTTGAGGAAGCACAATGGAATGTGGGTTTTTGTACTAAAATACTCACAAAAGAAGCACAAACGTCACATCAATGGAATGACACGCTGGCAATCCTCAGGTGTCCACAGCTTGATCAAACGGCCACAAATGAAGCTCAAATGATTGGAGAAATGATTGGCCAGGATTGAAAGATTGGAGGGCAGGGCAAGAGATCCTAGAAGCTTCCTCAAGACCTATAAATAGGGCCTTCCTCTCACACAATAAGGAAGAGTTTTTAGTAGTTTTTTATATATCTAGTTTTTTTAGTAATTTAGTCTAGCTTAAATTCGTATTTTCTTTAAATGTAATTTTCCTTTTTCAAAGTAATGTAATCAGCTTCTTTAATTAATGAAATTCAGTCTTTAGTATTTTAAATCTCATTTTCTAAGCCCTCATTTAAAGTCATAAGCTACTCATAAGCTCTTTCAGTCTATAAGCTGAAATAGAGCTGTTTGAATTCAGTATTAATCTTATCTAAACCTTAAATCAGTTAAATCTATTATGGATCTTACTAAATTTGAGCTTTTGGAAGGGGATCTTAACTTGGAAGAGATCCCAAGGACTTTACTCTAGCTTATCTAATAAGCTAGGGAGCTTGTAGCTGCCTTTATTGGTCCTCTTGTTTAGCTAGAGGAGTTTGTAAGTTTCTCTTTCATTTTCCTTTAAATTCTAGTTTTAAATAATGATATTATTGCTTGCTATGTTTAGATCTGCTTATTTGCTTATTCTCTTTGCTTGTTAGTGTTTAAATATCTCTTCTAGTACTTATTAGTTATATGTTCTAGTCTGTTTTTGCTTAAATAGTTATAGATCATTAGTTACTAATTTCTGTCATAAAAACTCATAAAATCCAAAAATATTAGCTTAATTAGTTAAGATCTTAGAATTTTACTTATTCAGTTGTTTAATCATGATTGCTAAGTTTGTTTTAAGCTAGTTTTTATCTGGTATTTAGTATTTGTTCATTAGATTTCTCTTAAAAAGTTTTTCTCAAATCTGTCATAATCTAAAAGGGGTGTTTGGTTTAGTGCACTCTCAAATTTTACACTAGCAGTACTAACATAAGTTAGTACTGCTGCACCTTTTCACTACCAGTACTAACCATAAGTTAGTACTGTTAGCTTAAATTTTTAGCTAGGAATTCAAGTAGGATTAAGTTTAGTTATAGCTTATCTTAAATTTAGTTTTAGCTTATATTTCCTAGCTTATTTCATAGTTTAATTCTGTTCTTAGAAGTCAAATTGCATCAGCAGTACCTTCAAGGTAGTACTGCTGAAATTTTTACACTACCAGTATTAACCATAAGTTAGTACTGCTACCTTTAGCCTAGTTTTAAGTTCAGTAATTTTAGGATTTAGCTTATCAAACTTTGTAGGACTTGAGTTTTAATATAGCTTAATATAGTTTAAGTCTTAGATTACATTTTCTAGCTTATTTACATAGCTTATTTTTGCTGTCAAAAAGTTAAAAAGCCAAAAACAGTACTTAGAAACTTTAGGATTTAAATTTGTTAATTCAGCTTTTAAGTCTAGATTTTTTAAGCTTATATAGATAGATTATAAGTAGTTTAAGTTGTCCTTTAAGTTTTAGAGTCTAGTTTAGCTTTTTAAGCTTTTAAGCTCATGTGGATTTTGTGCTCCTGTGCTTATTTACTGAGTTTGCCCGAATCATGCTTAATTTCAGTAGTTTAAAAGCACTTCTAGGTTAAATTTCTTTGCATTTTTAGATTAAGCACATCATAAGCTTCCTAGAACACTTTTCCTTTTTCACATTAAGCTTAATTTGAGCTTAATATAGCTGTTTTGGTAAAACATAGCCCAAACCCTTAGTTTCTGTAACAGCTTATTAAGAAGCTCTTTTTAGAGCTTATCTTTGAGTTTCAGCCCAAGTAGCCTTTATTAATTTTGTTCCCACTAGCTTCCTTTACAACTTTGCTTCTTTGAGTTTTTCATTTTAAGCTCTTTAAAATTTCGAATGCTTATTGGACTTAATTTGTGATCGGGGTAGATTCTCAGGGTAGATAGTGTAACTTTTGAATTTAGTTGTTTACTAAGTTGTCCCTCCGTTAGTCTGTTAGTTTCTCCGTTAGTCTCTTAGATCTTTGCACCATTAGTCCATTAGTTAAGTTTTTAATTAGTTTATTAAGTTTTAATTAATAATTAGGGTTAAGTTTTAATTAGTTTAATTAAACTTTTATAAAAAGATAAAAATTAGGGCTTTTATTTTTAATAATTTTCGGAAAATTTTCTTTATTTAGTGAAATTTTAGTTTACATTTTTAGGGATTTAAATTTGTTTATTTGCTTAATTGTCATTATTTGTTGCTTCTTAATCAAGTAGTATAGCTTATCCAAAACATCTTTGCTTCATTCAAATCAGGATCCAAACCTAAACGTGGTTTCAATTTCACTAGTCGTTAGGGAAACGACCCGGGTGATCATACTTACCCGGTTAAACATACGTATATTATATATATTATATTATTTTTGTAAGTCTTAACTTTTTACCTTAGTTAAAGGTGAATAGTTAGAATTTACCTAAGTAGTATTATTATTATATATTTTATAGGTACGTAAAACTATCAATCAATCTCCATCAGGGACACCACCACTTTTACCTATGTCGTTACCTACAACATCACCACCTTTGCTTCTACCCTCTACTGACTATAGACCGGATGCTACCGAGGTTACATTACCGCCTCAGAAGAGGTTGTGCATTGCTCCTGATCCCAGATATAAGGTCGGGGAGTGTTCATTTGATCCTACTGCTAGGCCTACTGGAGGCTTTAGAGCAGATTATGGTTTTGTTGGCACTCTAGATGCCGAGATTAGACGTGACCCAGATAGGGAGATAGGTTACAGGATTATTGATATTTGGGATGATCCAAATGAGATTACAGAGGAGATACCAGCGATTGATGTGGCAGAGTTGGGTAAGAGGGTGACCAATTTTGTCACGACTGTTAGACAAGACACTAATGAGATCTATGGGAGACTGGACGATGCACATGATGATAGATCATTGATGAGCGGTCCGCTTAACTTACTACGTAGAGATAGGCGCTCCCATGCTCGCACTACTAGACTTATGGAGGCTGAGGCCAGAGCTTCTCGTAAGGCTTGGGTACAGTCTATGGATGCCCGTGATATGGCACGTTCTGAGGTTAGAGGACTACAGACTATGGTTTTAGCACAGCAGACTGAGATTAGAGATTTATGGGCAGCAGACCGCAGATGACAGACACAGCTCACAACGCACTTACTCTGCTGAGGACATTACAGACTCAGATGGCAGTACTACAGAGTCAGCAAACACCTGCTAGGGATCCAGCACATCCTGATGTGCCAAAGGAGGCCGGTAGTAGTTCTTAGATCTGGTTATGTTATAGCTATGTTGTATAGCCTACTAAGTATTACGGGGTAACTCCCGGCTAGTAAGGCTCTAGGTTTTATTTTCCTCTTGTAACCTTATGGTAGTGATCATTTTGTAACCAAATCGGTCATGTATGTTTTCCATATTATATATGGAAGGGATGTATTATGTCATGTCTGTAATCGAATTTATTATGAATGAATGTCGATTTAGCTACACCATTGTTAATTTCAATTCAGTTGTATATTTCACTGTGTGATGTGATCTCACTTTATTTATTGTGTATATGTCATGTCATGGTTATGACTTGTATGAAATCTAACGTGTATTATATTTTCTTGTGATTTAAAGAAAATGGAACCAAAAAGAACCACAAGATCATCACTAGTCACAACAACCACCACCACTACCCCTATGACTGATGCCCAGCTTAAGGCACTGATCGACCAAGGCATTGTTGATGCATTGGCAGCACGTGATGTTGACAGAAACCGAAATGGCGAAGATAGCCATGATTCTAGAATGGGTGTAAGGAGACAAGCTCCTTTTTCTTATGAGTGCACTTACCCAGATTTTATGCAATGCGAACCCATATATTTTAAGGGTACTGAAGGAGTTTTCGAGTTGACTCCGTGGTTTGAAAGAATGGAAACTGTGTTCCATATATGCTATTGTACTGTGGAAAACCAAATCAAGTTTGCCACTTGTACTCTTCTTGGAAGTGCTCTAACGTGGTGGAACGCCCACGTTAAGACTATTGGTCACGATGTTTCTTATGCAATGACTTGGACAAACCTAAAAAAGAAGATGAATGACAAATACTGCCCAAGGGGCGAGATTAAGAAGTTGGGGGTTGAGATGTGGAATTTGAAGGTTAAAGGTACCGATGTGGTAAGCTATAACCAACGTTTTTAGTAATTGGCATTGATGTGTACTAGGATGTTTGCTGAAGAGTCGGATAAGATCGAGAGGTATATTGGTGGTTTGCCCGACATGATTCATAAAAGTGTAATGGCATCTAAGCCCAAGACCATGCAGGATGCAATCAAATTTGCAACTAAACTCATGGACAAGAAGATCAACACCTTTGCTAAATGTTAGGCTGACAACAAGAGAAAGTTTGATGACACTTCTAAGAATAATCAGAACCAACAACAACAAAACAAGAGGCAGAACACTGGTAGAGCCTACACTGCAGGGTCTGGTGAGAAGAAACCTTACGGAGGATCTAAACCTCTGTGCTCCAAATGCAACTATCACCATAACGGCCAGTGTGCTCAAAATTCCACAAGTGCAACAGAGTTGGCCATCTGGCCCGTAACCATAGGAGTACTACAAATGCTAATACTGCTAATAACCAAAGTGGCACTAGGGTAGGTTAAAAAGCTACATGCTTTGAGTTCGGAGCCTAGGGGAATTTTAAGAGGGAATGCCCAAAGCTGAAGAACAACAACCATGGTAATCAAGGTGTAAATGGCAATGCTCCAGCAAAAGTGTATGCGGTAGGCCATGCAGGGACAAACCCAGACTCAAACGTTGTTACGGGTACGTTCCTTCTAAACAACCGCTATGCTTCTATCTTATTTGATATTGGTGTCGATAGGAGTTTTGTGTCTACTGCATTTAGCTCCCAAATTGATATCACACCAACTACCTTAGATCATTATTATGATGTTGAACTAGCTGACGGGAGAATAATTGGTTAAACACAATCATTCAGGGTTTTACATTAAACTTCTTAAATCATCCATTCAATATCGACTTAATGCCCGTAGAACTTGATAGTTTTGAAGTCATAATTGATATAGATTGGTTGGCAAAGTACCAAGCTGTCATTGTTTGTGCCGAGAAAATTGTTCGTATTCCTTGGGGAAATGAAACCTTAATTGTTCATGGTGACGAAAGCAACCAGGGAAACGAGACTCTCTTGAACATCATATCATGCACAAAAACACATAAGTACAAGCTAAAAGGATGTCACATCTTTTTGGCACATGTTACTATAAAGGAGACTAAAGACAAGTCATAAGAAAAGCAACTTGAGGATGTACCGTTCGTTCGAGATTTTCCTAAAGTATTTCCCGAAGAATTTTCGGGTCTCCCTCTGACTCGACAAGTGGAATTCCAAATCGATTTGATACCTGGTGTTGCACCTGTAGCACGGGCACCTTACCGATTAGCTCCATCTGAAATGAAAGAATTGTCGGACCAACTAAAGGAGCTATCCGACAAAGGCTTTATAAGGCCTAATTCCTCACCTAGGGGAGCTCCAATCTTGTTTGTCAAGAAGAAGGAAGGATAATTTCAAATGTGCATCGACTACCGAGAACTAAACAAACTGTCGGTGAAGAATCGTTATCTAGTCCCAAGGATCGACGATTGATTTGATCAACTACAAGGATCCAGCATTTATTCTAAGATAGACCTATCATCAGGTTATCACCAGCTTCGAGCACGTGAAGAAGATATTCTAAAGACGACATTCAGAACTCGATATGGTTATTACGAGTTCCAAGTTATGCCATTTGGTTTGACGAACCCATCGGCAGTATTTATGGATCTCATGAATCGGGTGTGCAAGCCATACTTGGATAAGTTTGTGAGTGTCTTTATTGATGATATCCTTATCTATTCCAGGAACAAGAAGGAACATGAAGAACATCTTAAGGCAATTATGGAATTGTTTAAGAAAATGGAGTTGTACGCTAAATTCTCTAAATGTAAATTTTGGATTCCCAAGGTATAATTTCTCGGCCACGTGACTGATAGTCAAGGCATTCACGTGGATCCCGCTAAGATCGAATCCATAAAAGATTGGGCATCTCCTAAAACACCAACGAAGATTTGTCAATTTTTAGGTCTTGTTGGGTATTACCGAAGATTCATTGAAGGATTTTCGAAGATCGCCAAGTCGATGACCAAGCTTACTCAGAAAGGATTTAAGTTTGATTGGGGTGACAAGGAGGAAGCAGCCTTCCAGTTAATAAAGCAGAAGTTGTGCAGTGCGCCAATTCTGGCTCTACCTGAAGGAAGCGAGGATTTTGTGGTCTATTGCGATGCTTCACATAAGGGATTGGGTGTTGTATTAATGCAAAGAGAGAAAGTAATTACTTATGCATCACTCCAATTGAAAATTCATGAGAAGAACTATACACTCATGATTTAGAACATGGATCTGTAGTGTTTGCTCTAAAAATTTGGAGACACTATTTGTACGGAACCAAGTGTACGGTGTTCACAGATCACAAGAGTTTACAATACATTCTTGATCAAAATGAGCTGAACATGAGGAAACATCGTTGGTTAGAGTTATTCAGCGATTACGATTGTGAAATACGTTACCACCCAGGGAAAGCCATTACGGGTTCGAGCCTTAGTCATGACTATTGGTTTGAATCTCCCCAAGCGAATTCTAGAAGCTTAAATAGAGGCACAAAAACCAAAGAATCTCAAAAACGAAGATGTAGGAGGTATGATCAAGAAGGATATACCAAAAGAAAAGTTAGAACCCCGCGCTGATGGAACACTATGCTTAAATGGCGGGAGTTGGTTACCATGTTATGGCGATTTGAGGACTGTAATCATGCACGAGTCCCACAAGTCAAAATACTCTATCCATCTGAGTTTTGACAAGATGTATCAGGACATGAAGAAGCTATATTGGTGGCCCAATATGAAGGCCGACATCGCCACCTATGTTAGCAAATGTTTGACATGTGCTAAAGTCAAGGCTGAACACCAAAGGCCATCGGGTTTGTTGGTGAAACTCGAGATACCTCAAAGGAATTGGGATAACATCACTATGGATTTTATTATGAAGCTTCCTAAGTCATCACAAGGTTATGACACCATTTGGGTGATTGTTGACAGTCTCACTAAATCCGCAATCCTCGTACCAATAAGGGAAACTGATCCCATGGAAAGATTGGCAAGAATGTACATGAAAGAGGTAGTCACAAGGCATGGAATACTTGTCTCAATCATTTGTGACATCGACCCTAGGTTCACATCGAATTTCTAAAGGTCACTTCAGAAGGCCTTGGGTACGAATTTGGATATGAGTACTTCATACCATCTACAGACTAACGGACAAAGTGAGAGGACTATCCAAACTCTCAAGGATATGTTATGTGCTTGTATGATTGACTTTGAGAAGGGTTAGGTTAACAATTTGCCATTAGTCAAGTTTTCATATAACAATAGTTATCACGCTAGCATCAAGGCCACACTGTTTGAAGCACTTTACGGTTGAAAGTATCGTTCACCTGTTTGTTGGGCCGAAGTTGGAGAAGTTCAACTCACTGGTCCAGAAATAGTTTAAGAGATGACCGAGAAGGTCATTCAGATCAAGCAAAGATTTCAAGCCGCTCGTGATCGACAAAAGAGTTACGCCGATTTAAAGCGTAGGCCGATGAAATTTCAAGTTGGAGTTAGAGTTATGCTCAAGGTTTCGCCTTGTAAAGGAGTAGTACGTTTTGGCAAATAGGGGAAGATAAACCCTAGATATGTTGGACCTTTCAAGGTGTTGGAAAAGGTTGGAGCTATTTCTTATAATCTCGAGCTTCCTCAAGAGTTGAGCAGGGTTCACAATACATTTCATGTATCCAATTTGAAGAAGTGCTATGTTGACGAACCATTAGCCGTTCCGTTGGATGAACTCCATATTGATGACAAGCTTCATTTCTTCAAGGAACCAGTAGAAATTATGGATTGTGAAGTTAAATGATTAAAGCAAAGCCACATCCCAATCATTAAGGTTCGATGGAACTCTTGGAGAGGTCCCGAGTTCACATGGGAACATGAAGATCAATTTCGGAAGAAATATCCACACCCCTTCACAAAGGCCGCATCGTCATCAAGTGCCGCATCTTAAGCCTTGAGGAAAAGGCTCATTTAACAGGGGAAGACTATAACACCCTGTGTTTTCAGGTCATTTTATGACGTCATTTATTTCACTTTTTATTTTTAGTCTTGTACGCGTTTGCTTTTAATTTTAATCGTTAAGTTAAATCGCGTAACCTAAAAATTATCATACAATGTAAACGGGCATCAAACAATTAAATGTTTACGTCAAGAAAGTGTTAGATAATTATTTAGAGGATAATTATTAACTTTGCACCTTTTATTTTTATTGGTTACGTAAAGTGTTTACGTTTCGTGATAAAATACGTTTAGGCATTCCTGGAACCACCAAAACTCTTCTACGCTTCAACAAATACCCATTATTATACCCAATACCCAAAGTTTTATAAAACTTCACTTATGTTATTCATCATAGCCGAATTTTACATAAAGGAACCAAACCAAAGCATACACTTTACAAGTTATACATCTACATTTAATCTATGCATCATAATACTTCAAATAATGCAAGAAATTTCATAAAAGATCAAAGATACAACTAGTACTCCCTCCCACCTAATTTCGGATGCAATAAGGACGTAAGGGGACAAGAAGCACACAATTAACCAACTAGAACTTGTACAAACCTAGACTTATTAAACCTAAGGTACATGACTAGTTATCTTACCAAAAGACTTCCATGTTTTGCTCATCTTGTCTTAGACTTTCTATAAGTAATCTTGAATAGCTAATGTAGTATATAAAGGCTTGTAACTAGAAAGATAAAACACATAACTCATTTTCACTAGCAAAAACTTCACTCATTTCACCTTTTTGCTCCTCCTAGACCACGGCTAAACCACAACACCCTTACACAATTCATACAATTTTATTTACCAAGTATAAAAGTGATCTAACATCATATCTAAGGTATCCTAAGGTGTATTGAAGTCTTGGTTTAGCATTTACAAGGGTTTAATCAAGAAGGTTTAAGATTAGGGTTTCTTGGTAATTAGGGTTTTCTTAGTATTGGAAGCTTGGGTTTGGAAAATAAACTAGGGTTTAGATCTTGTTACTCTTCATCATACTTCATCCTAAGGTTATCTAAAAACCCTACACTCTTTACATTTATGATTTTATGTGTATATGATGCTTATATAGTAAATCACCATCTAGGATATATATATTAACATGTAAAATGGATTTTTACACTTGATCATGGTTTAATACTTTTTGTCAAATGTTATATGGATGTTAAGATCATGTTGTAATGGAAGTATAAGTATTATACAAGTGTTGGATAATTTATAAAAGTATATATAAATTAATGGTTTAAAGGTTTACTTATTAAAGTATATAATTAAAAGAAATATGAGGACTTGTGCTTTTAGACAAATGATGGACTAAGGACCTAAAGTATATAAGGTTTGTGGTATAATACATTTCAGTGGACTTGTAACAAATTTACTAAGCTAAAAACATATAAAAATAACTTTTATAAATATTTTTAGCAAAAGATCGAAACTTTCT
>BQNB010014189.1:0-58022 GCA_026074375.1 Tanacetum coccineum | reverse complement strand
CACATTCTTTATACCATACTCATTAAAAGACGAATTTTAGAAGAGAAGATCAACCACCAAGGTCAAACATTGATCATGACTCCATAGAAGACATCGTGTAATTTTTACTCTCTTATTTGTTTGATTACGCTTGTATAATTACAATGATTGTGGGCTAATTCCCTCGGGTATTAGCCATCTTAATGAAAGTTCAATGTTCGGTTTGTTTTAAAATCGATTTCTTAATTAATCGTTGATTGTTTTATTATGTTTATCACCTGTCACACCCCGACAGTGACAGAAACTCAGGAATGCAACATAATGATCAATCATAACACAAGATACAAAATAGAGAAAACTACAATGCATAAACTTCAAGTGCTAAGAAGACCATCAACCTCGAACAACCTCGAGAGATGTCCCAAATCGCTATCAAAATCCACAATCTCTTACAATTATTTCAATGCCTTCACAGGGGTCCAAAATCCAAACTTAGACCAAAATTTCAAATACTAGAATCAAACAACAACCAAGCAAGACTTCACATGAAAATCCACTCGGGATACTTCCAAGTCTGCTATCACAATCACCAAACTATTCTTCTTTCACTTCACCTGAAAATGATACTTGAAAACGTCAACAATAATGTTGGTGAGCTCGTAGGTTTGACCTTAAACTCAAAATGTTGTGCCAATAATTCAATAGTGGACAAGTGCTTAATATACTGTGAATATATGCAAACGAATCTAGCATCACCGCTAATTAACAATCCATATGTCACTTTCGCACCTAAAGGGCCTACCAGCCTGAGCCATTAAAATAAGAGACAGGAACTAGCACACAGGAAAACCTGGTTAGGCGTACCCATCTGCTCCAATAATAACATAAATACTGGGTAGGCATACCTATCCGCTCCAAACAATCATACAACATATAATATTCACATAGCAGTCATAAGTACGTAACTTGTCACATTTCGCACAAATCAATTCAAAACATTTCAAAACACATTTGAGTATCATTTCCCCCAATAGAAAAACCAGTAAAAAGTGGGGCTACGAGAACTCACCTCAAGCAAGTCTTTAGCAACCAAAACTCAATCACACAGCAAATGCAATGACGCCCACACACGACCTAGTCTAGTTAATGTCCTAATTTAATCATCAAATTACAAAACAATCTTCACGTTTGATGCATAGAGTTTAGACGCGTTGTACAATTACCCAAAACAATTTAGTGGTGTGATGGTTGACGACATATCTCCATAATCATATCAATCTCATTAATCGATAATACATACTTATACTATTTAGAGAAAATAGATAATTAATATAAGTAATTATTTATAATTTATAATTATAAATATATCTCGAAAAGTCAATTCGGTAACCTTAGTCACTTCAAAATAACCATAATACGGTTGAAGATGAAACATTTTCTCATAATAAACATATCTGAGAAGTTTCGAGAAAAATTATATTTTTTGTCTTTTAGTGAATTTATTAAATAAATAAAATAATTAAATAATATTTTATTATTTAAAATCAAAAATTATATTTTTAGGAAAAATTACTAAGTATTAAAACAATTTACGAAAATTATCAACAGACCCGAACAGCTCATAACAAATAAATTTTTCAAGGTTTCAAACCTATATTTTTGACAAATTCCAATAAATCACAATCTTTAAACTGTTTACTAAAACGTTTTTCCCAAAATAACGTTCAATATCACGAGTCGTAAACCACATTTTCACTTCAAAAGTCCATCAAAACTCTCATAACTACTAAATATCGCTTATTGGGCTTTAAGGCCTAACAAGGGTCCATTAAGATATTTATAAGTCCAAAATATGATCCAAGTCCAAAATCAAGGTCCATTTACATATATAAGTATATACTTGTAAATAAAAAATAATCCGGACCAAAATAAGCCCTCCCATTAAGCCACGGCTTAAATAGACTTATTGGGCCGTGAGCCCATATGCTCAAAAATACGTATATTAAGCTTAAAAATAAGCTAGTAAGCTACGTATAACATTTAGTTACTATCATAAGCCACAAAAATAGTCCATAAACATACGCCATAACACAAAATAGTCAAAATCATTTTCCTAGTGATTTTGAGGAAATTCCGTGGCTTATAAGCCCAAAATAAGCCAAGAAATAGCTTAAAAATAAGGCCGAATAAGCTATACAAGCTACTATCAAAAATAAGTTATCTAGCAATATATATTATTCAACTATCACGACCACAATATCAAAACTACAAAAACCCTCTTTTTCTTTTTTACAATACACGAACCAAACACCACCTTTTTATTCATTTCTCTTCAAAAAATCGATTTTCACAACGATCAACTTGTACAACTAACATCTATGCATCAAAATAAACCCAAAAGGACAAACGAAATTTAATTTTGAAAACTTACAAGAAAATCTTCAAATTTGTATTTTTTGACACGAACCGGACAACCCAAACGTTATTTAAATGAATACCTAAATACTCGTATCAACCTGGAATATCACGTTCTCGATCAAAGTTGGAAAATTTATGGTGGATTGGTGGTGGTTTAGGGGCGGACAAACACACACACACACTTAAGTGTGTGTTTTATTTTTTGTAAATGAAATGGATTATTGTCGGTTACCCTATATCACTTCACTTCATTACTTGTTGCTCGAATTCAAGAAGAAAAGAGAAGGAAAAATGGAAGAAATTTAGAGAGAGAAACTAGAGAGAGAAAATGGTTAATTTACTTGCAAGAACAAAGTTTACAAATGAACCAACACCCTCATCACTCTCCTTGGAGAGGTGGTATTTATAAAGTGAAGACTAAAAGGCTTCAAGTCTTAGTAATCTATAAAAACGTGCCAGTGCTCAGAGTTACTTAGGCTATCGCCCTCTACACGTGACCGATTAGATTAACAAATCAAGACCCATTTACCCTGTCCAAGCCAATAACAATGTATATTAATATGGGGGAGTGGCCGAGACCTAATAAAAATTATGAACGAACATACCATTGTTCGAAACTCAAATATTTTGAGGCTAACAATCTCCCCCCGAAAAGGATTCATTGGACACCTCCTTCGTGAGATCAAGAGATTGTGCTTTGGTCGATAAGAATCATGTGGTCTTTTGTCACTGAATTCGTTTAGGCTAGTGCCTTCAATGCTTTGTAGATCTTGATCTGAGAGCCTTTTTCATTATGTCTTTCAACTTCGTCTTTATGTCCGAGATCGTTAAATCTTTCCTGTGCTTGTTCTTGATCATCTTTGCACCTTGCGATCTTGTGTCATTGACCAACAAGCTCCGTACTTTGCACCATCTTGTGAAAGGTTGGTAAAATCTCCCTTGAAAGACTTGATGATTCTATTGAAGGAAGAACTTGTATAATCAGAAGTTTGAGCGGAAGTCTTTGTCTATAATTTCTTGAGCTTCATGATTCTTGAATCTTGATGCTTATAGAATTCTTTGTAGTTTGAGCAAGAGCATGAGGTAGATGAATTCAGACTTCATCAGTAATGAGGCATCACCATCTCCATCTTAAAGTATCCTGAATAAAACAGACTAGCAATAAAGCGGGTGACTAATATGGCTTTGTCATTGCGTCGAAGGTGGTCAGATTAACCTCCTTCTCGTTTCCGTAGAACCGTTTTTGTACAGTATAAATACTTTACTCCTTCGTGTTTATCAGTTAGATTCAGAAAGAAACATCATTGACGAGGTGTATCCATATGGCTCAAAGTCACAGGATATATCCAACTACAGATGTATTAGAAGAGATATACCATAGCTTGCTAGTTCTCATTTACCTGAGTAAGAACGGTCTACAATTAAAGCAGACAACACTGAGTAAGATAAATGAATCACAAGCGATAGTTAACTACTATCTCTAATTAAGTCGTCATGAACGTACGTCGGGCGACTGACCATTATCGATATCCCGTTGACACATCTTGATTCATATAGAATCTCGCAAGTCACCTACCGTAGTGCTGTTTGATGATGACACTAGAAGGATTTCCATTCGTCATTGTGAATACTAAAGAGTATCACTCTGAATGTTCTGGCAGAATCACAAGGATAATGCGTAGGACTCTTGTTAACAGCTTGTGAACTTAATGATGTTCAACAAGTGTTTGTCATGGAATGTGTCCTAATGAGATTTATTTGATGATCTCTTGGCTCTAGACTCGATTAGTGCATTTTGGTTTTTAGTAATCGGAGGCTGAGCTGAACTGCCACCATTCAATAATAACTAACTTGGAGTGAGAAAGTCAATAGAAGTCGTGTGTATCTCCGTGACAAATGAGACAAGTTTCTTTTGAGAGAAACCCGAATGGCTGGGAAGGGTTGTGCATTGCATCACTGGGTCCATGATGTCGTCTTCAATATCAGCAATCAACATTGTGATTCTGACAGCATATGTATTGACCCGGTTTCTGCCTAAGTTGTGTGGAGGGCTTCTTTCTTTTCACCCTTTATCCATACATTTCTTTTTAAATTCTTCACCCCTTCAATCTTTACCAAGACTCCTTACTAACACCTTGTTATGAATTGTTCCATGTGGTTAGCTCATCTTATCGGCAATTCTTCCCTTATATACATCATCTCCAATCAACCTAAGGACTGCTATTACTAACTATGGGGTTGTCCTTTGGGTAGATCCCTCCGTTCAGGTTGATCCATAGGACAAATACTAACCTTACCACCTTAATACTTTAGAACGTCGAGAAATAAGAGTTGTAGGTATGAGATCGAAACCATTGAAACCGTTTCCTGAATAGCACTTATGAGTCTTTAGATCACATTTTAATTACATTTCTCCCCTTATTTTAAATTCTAAGTCACTTAGATTTTGAAATACTGTGTGATTAAAATTTGTCTTGAAATACCATGGGGAAAACTTTTACTTAGCATGAATTACATGGAACATAAACTTGCTCCCCCTCAATTTTACATATGTTTGACACCAAAAAAAATGATACCAAGTTGTAAAATCGATATAAAATTGATGTTGAACACTTAGTCCATCTTAAAACAATCATTTATTTTTTTAGAATGTCATTATTATCTTATTGTTATTAAGAGACTTTTGGGAATGGTTGAATAACATAAAATTTTGTGTGATGATTTAGCCAAACTCATTAAATTCTGTTTTTTTGAAAAACACCCCCTTGAAAGATGGTAGTGTTTAACACACAATTTTGAGAAGAGTAATGAATTGACAGTGAGCATAATTCTTGAAAAATGTGTTCAACATTTTTGAAAAACACATCATTTTAGAAGACTCTCTTCCAACTCTAAGGGTAACGCACTTATGCGTAAACTATCCTTTTTCTTGAGCTCAAAACTTTAATGTCCTTGAAAGTAATCAGCTCAAGACCGAGAAATGAATTTCTTGTTGTTAGGATAAAGTTTATCTTTATAATAACCTTCCTTATTTGAAGTTCGGTACGACTGATATTTGCACATAAGCCATTAGAAAAATAAGAATGACATGTTTGAAAGCAATTGAAACTGCATGTTCGAACTACATTTACAAACGCCCGTGTCGATATTATCCAACATTTTAAGGTACGTAAATGTTATCGATCCAAGAGACATGTCAAGAAGAATATTTCTTTGAAACATTTTTGATTATTTTATTTGTAATTTCTTTTTGAAATTTTAAATTTTATGTATTTTCTTTTTGAACTTTTTATTTTATAATATATATAAATATTTTTTTTTTTCTTCAAAATATGTACATTTTGATGTATTGATGAAGTATCAAGCAGAATCTTTAGTCAGAAACCTCCAGTTCTGCTGGAGTCCAAACATCTCATACCAATCTTCTGACGAGTACTGAAACCTTTCCTTCGGGAAGGAGCATTTAGTAAACATGTCAGCCAATAGTATGTCAGTTCTGACAAAGTACAATTGTAATTATACCGATTTTCAACTGTTCCTTTTGATGAAAATGATACCGAGTAAAAGATGTGTTGGTATGGGAGTGCTGCACGGGTTTGCATGATATTCTATAGTCTGACTGAGTCGCAATACAACGGTATTTTGTTGTAGTTGAAGCCATAATCTTGAAGCTGTGTCCGCATCCACATTACTTGAGCACAACTTGCAGATAACGCCACGTATTCAGCCTCTGCTGATGACATTGCAGTACAGTCCTGCTTCTTTGACATCCAGCTGACTAACTTATCACCTAGGAACTGTATTCCTCCAGAAGTGCTTTTGCGAGTATCAAGGCAACCGGCATGATCGGCATCTGAAAAAGCTGTTAGTTCAAAGCCAGAACCCTTCGGATACCAGAGTCCCATGTGAATGGTACCTCTTAAGTATCGAAAGATCCTTTTAACCTCTTTGAGGTGTTTTTCAGTCGGTCTTGCTTGATATCTTGCACAATAACATACAGCTTGCACTATGTCTGGTCTACTAGATGTCAGATACATGAGTGACCCGATTTTGCTACGATAGTCAGTTTGGTCTACGGGTTCACCACTCAAGTCTGCATCTAATTTAGGTTTCGTAGCCATTGGTGTACCAATGCTTTGTCCTTTTTCCATACCATGTTTTTTCAGAATCTCTAAAGTGTATTTGGCCTGATTGATAAAAATACCTCGTGGGGATTGGTGGATCTGAAGTCCTAAAAAGAATTTCATTTCCCCCATTAAGGACATCTCAAATCTACCGTGCATTAATTTTTCAAAACGTTTTGAAAATTTAGGGTTTGTGGAACCAAAAATAATGTCATCAACGTAAATTTGCACAAGTAGAATGTCCTCCCCGTATTTTATCGTGAATAGAGTCGGGTCAATGATACCTTTAGTAAAACCGTTGGAAATCAGGAATTTTGAGAGTTCATCATACCAGGCTCTCGGAGCTTGTTTCAATCCATATAGAGCTTTCCTTAGACGGTAAACTTTGTCTGGATGATCAGGATCAACGAATCCGTCTGGTTGTGCAACATAAACCTCCTCCTTCAATGGACCATTAAGAAATGCCGTTTTCACGTCCATCTGGTAAATTGGAAAAGACTTGTGTGCAGCATATGCGACAAAGATCCTGACAGCCTCCAAGCGAGCAACTGGAGCAAATGATTCGTCGAAATCAATACCCTCTTCCTGAGCATAACCCTTTGCTACAAGTCGTGCTTTGTTGCGAATTACAGTTTGGTCTTCATCCTTTTTGTTTTTCCATAACCACTTTAGCTTGATTACGTTCTTGCCAAAAGGTTTGTCAACGAGTTCCCAGACTTGTAGTCTGTCAAACTGATGAAGTTCATCCTGCATTGCTTCTATCCATGCTGAATCAGCCATTGCCTCCTTAATGTTTTTCGGTTCAACAATACTCACGGTGAGTGCGAACATACACATTTCAGGATCTGTTGCAAGTTGTCGTCTTGTTTGCATTGGCTTGGATGGATTTCCACGAACTTAAGTTAATGGGTGATCTTTTGTCCATCGGTATTCTGAATCTTGAGGTTGATTAAAGGTATGCACATTTGAATTACCAATATTACGTAAGGAAGACTCAGCATTTTCTTAGACCGGTGTACATAAATGATTGGTAAATTCTGCTTGATTGTCGTTGTTTTCCTCAGCATGAACATTTGTAGGAGTTGATGGTTCCGATGGAGGTTGAATATGCATTGAAGGTAGTGTGTCTTTTTGAATAGAATTGTCGGTGGGAGAAGAAGACTTGTTGACACGAGAAGTACCATCATTGAAAAATTCATCATACAAAGGACCGAAAAGAAGTTCCAACTCCTGTTGTGATGGAACTTTTGTATCTGCTGAAGGAGAAACATTTTGTAGTTTTGGTGCGGGGTCAGGGTTGTCATAATCTGACGCCTTTTGTCGTTGGGGAACAAGGCCTGAAGTGTCATTAGTAACAGACGTCTCTGACTTCTCTTTGATTTCATCAAATCTAAGATGGATGGATTCAACTATCAACCTTGTTCTCTTGTTGTAGACATAATATCCCTTTGACTGAGTGGAGTATCCTACCAAAATGCACAGATCCCCTTTTTCTTTCATCTTATCCAAATTTTCACCATCTCTGGTTATGTAATCGGTGCAACCAAAGATGTGAAGTGTCAAATTAAAGGTTTCTTGTCATTGATGATGTGGTATACAATTTGCTCATGTGTCAGGATGATGATAGATCTATTTTGAGTATAGCATGTGGTTGCAATTGCTTCAGCCCAAAAGAACAAAGGAAGTATGATGCTTAAAAGCATGTTCGGCTAGCCTTAACCAGAGTACGATTTCGTCTTTCGACCAAGCTATTCTATTCAGGTGTTCGAGGAGTAGAAGTTTGATGCTCAATTCCTTCTTCTTTGAAGAATACATGAAGTGTTTCATTTAAGAACTTTGTGCCTCTGTCAGTTCGAACAGAAACTACTGGTGCTTGAAGATTTCGTTGAATCATTTGAGGAAAACTTAGAAACTTTGGTTTTCTCATCCTTGGCTTCTTCGGAAATAGAGTCCAAGTATATCTAGAGTAGTCGTCTACAATTACTTGAATATATTTCTTCCCATTTATGTTAGCAACCCGCATTAGACCACATAAGTCCATATAAAGCAAATATAACCGTTCTTTTGAACTTGGAATAGTCTTTGTCTTGAATGAACTTCTTTCTCCTTTACTCACTTCACAAGAGGAACATAGTAGATCCTTGACGTATTTAAACTTTGGTAAACCAATCACGACATCTTTCTTTGAAAGCAAGTTGATGTAGTTCGAATAGAGATGAAAAGGTCTTTTGATGCTATAACCATGCTTGGTTTGTGTGTGCTTTAGCTATGAGACATATGGAGTTGATGTAGATGGTTTTGAAGAGAAATTATATAGAGATACTGATCCACGGTTACCGCGAGTATAATCGTTTCCTTAAAGATCTCTAACAAAACACGTAAGAATTTCCAGAAAACAACCTCCACAATCGCATACAAAAGTTGACACAAGTGAGAAGAGATTGTGATTGGAGACCTTTCGACGTATTTACCCTATTGATCATGATATTTCCTTGAACCAAATCTCCAAAACAAGAATTGGATCAATTGTTCACTGCCAAAACGAATTGTTACCCAGATATTTTTCAATTAAATATTCCAACAGCGTTAGATTGGCCCGTCATGTGCTTTGTGCAACCAAAGTCAATATGAATAGGTGAGTGAACAATTACAAGTGAATTAAAGGATGTGGAATACTCATAGACAAATTGGATCCTAAAGTATTTGTGAGTTTCAAGACATTAGTTATCCTAGATGCATTATCTATGGCAAAACTAACTCTCTTTTTCACAGTTTCATTCCTAACTTTAGGCACCCATTTCATTTTTGTCTTAGGAACCCATGTATC
Organism: Tanacetum coccineum; assembly: GCA_026074375.1. Classification (NCBI taxonomy): domain Eukaryota; kingdom Viridiplantae; phylum Streptophyta; class Magnoliopsida; order Asterales; family Asteraceae; genus Tanacetum; species Tanacetum coccineum. The sequence goes on along the minus strand of BQNB010014189.1, from coordinate 48,674 downwards.
TGATGGGCTTGGTTGTTATTTCACCATTTCCTATGGCCTTACTTGTTTTCACATACAAATCACTATAGTACTCTTGGTAATTTTTGAGTTGTAGATTCTGATGCAATGATTTTCTTATTGAGGTGTTGTAACAGATTGTTCGCTTGACTTTTGGGTGTTTCTCAGATATATTAGGCTCACTACTTTAGGCTTCTTAGTTTAGCATTTCACATTTTCAAGTATTTAGAAACACAAGCATCATGATTTGAATTAAACACACATTTTCTACAAGTAGCACAAACAGCATTAACATTCGAAGTTCTGGATTTTAAACTGTCATTACACGCAGTTACAGACTTTATTTTATTAGAAATACTAGAAATCTAAGGGGGGGTGTATTCTTCTTCAGTCTTCTTTATCCTTACTTGACTATTGTTTGGCACGACCTTATCTTTTCATTTGGTGCTCCAAAGCTTTGCGTCTGTAACAATAGTTTTGTGATATTACTTTGTAGAGGTAGACACGCGAGGATTAGTATTCCTAGAAGTATGAGGCAACTGTGATGCTCTAGGTTTATGTTGTCCTAGTGTCCAATACGATACAGCCTGGTTTAATCACATTTGTGTTTCGTACAGTTTTGTGTTGTCTGTTTGAGGTAAAAATCTGTGTAGTGTTTGATTTTTAATAAACTCTCTGACATATTAGTTTGGGAATTCGGGGACTTTGTTTGTGAAAGACTATCCTTCTCAAGAGAGTCTGAAAAGGGTAGTGGTATGCCTAAAACTGATGGTTTTGGAATCCTTTGAGCATTTGGTTGTCGAACAACAGATGGTTTATCAAACTTAGTTTCTACAGACTTTCCTTTGCATTTCTCAATGAGTTTCTTTAACTCACTTATAGCAATGTTCTTGTCTTGTAATTGAGCTTTCAATCTTATTCTCAAACATATTGTTAATGTTCTCTTTTTGAAATGACATTTATACGCTTTTTCTTGCAAACGTCGTCATTTTTCATTTGTTCTTGACATGGTGTAAAGCCAGTTCAGAGATATCGAGTGTTTTTCTAAATTCTAGGGGGGCAAAAACTTCATAAAAGCTCAGTATTAACTTTCTTATAACAGATTCAGATTGTTTTGACACTTTTGATGCAAGAATTCACATTCTTTCCACTTTTGAAGATATAGCATTGCAATTCAGGATCGTGAGCATCTAAAAAGATAATGAATGCAAATTAGGAACATTAACATCTTTAGACACGCATTTTTGCAACAATATATCATACATGTTTGAAATTCGCTTTATCATATCAAGTTTCATCAATTTCATTTTTATACGGGATACAACGTATACTTGTAATCAGGCATGCATTTCTTGCTTAAGTTCATGAACAAATGTGAAACTATCATTCTGTGTCTTTATGGCAAGAGGCATCAAACATGTTTTTATTAAGATTTCCATATCATGAGCAGTTGGTGCATAAAAATGATCTTTTGAATGTTTTACCCAAGCTTGATCGACAAGTTCTCTAAAATGATTTATGTTATTTCGTATGCATTATATGTTGTTACTTTTACTTATTGATTTGGATCTGTAAGAAATCGATGTTTGATAAAATATTTGGTTTATTTTCAAAATGATCTTCTCTACATTGTCTTCCTTACTTCATTTGCGGTGTGACAACTTGTATTTGATATTCCAGGTCGGGGGTTTTAAATATATTACATAAAGACTATTTAACTTTGGTAGGTCATGGGTTTCACTAAGTCTTTAGTCAATTTAGGTTCGATCTCTTTTTCAAGAGTCGGAGTCTCTTCCCTATCAGGGACGAGTCTGTTTGCAGGATCAGATTGGTCATGTGGGATCTCATACAAACATGGTTTCTCATACTGAGCCTTTTTTAGGTACATTGGATTTGCAAAGGTAGGTCTTCCATTAAATGTTGGGCATTTGGGTGCTAACATATGAATGGTTTGGATTGATTGAATCCTTTTGTAAAACCATTCATTTCAAAATATTAATATGCTATTTCATTGAATATCATTTAGTCAAATATTTCTTTTCTTCCTTAAGTTTCAAATCCGTTATTACCTTTGTTTTCTCTTTGACAAGACCTTCGTAATGTGACTTAGTTAAAAGACTATGTTTGACTAAATCATCGTGTTTCTCTTGGACAACTGAAATTCCGTAGGCTTTAAGTTTTAACCCTTCTTTTATGTCAATGTCTTTTTGAGCGAATAGTCCTAGAGTTTCATTTAACTTATTTTCAAGTTTCTCATAGTCAACAGTACGGTCATTTAGGTTCTTGTACCTCTCAAACTCAGTCTATTTATTTTTTTTGTGCACTAGACTATATCCCGATACTATTAGATTCCCCTGAGTTTTACTAGTTTTTTTTTTTCGCTAAGATAGATTTGCACTCATTTCAATTCGTGAGCAAGTGTTGTGTTTGGCTTTCTTTAATTGCATTTGGGATATCTTTTTTTTTTCATCGACATCAAGATTTTAAAATTTACAATTAAATTAGCAAGCGTAACACGTTCATCATCACATTCTATAGCATTTTGGTTAATTCTGATATCTTATCACACATATTGAGTGAATAGGATTACATTACTATCACCCCATTTCCACTACTAATGTGTTACTAATGGAATTCAGATTGCTTCAGATGTTGTATTTCCTTGGCAAACACATTAGATCCAGTATCGTTTTTACTTTTTCAATGGCTCAGAATCAGTGCCTAAGTCTGCCTATAGGAAACTTCCCTGGTCTTTGCCAATCTTTCTTGCCTGTAAACGTGCTTCTAATTCTTGTTCATCAACCTCTTCATCTGTGTCTGCTAGCTAATCAGATTGCTCTGCTTATAGTTGAACACCTTTCTCAGCTTGTTTGCACAACAACATCTTTTCCTTGTGATACATAGAGTCTTTAACCCTTTTTGGTTTTCTGTATTCCTTAGCAAAATGACCAAATTCCTTGCAGTTGAAACATTGTATCCCATACTACTGCACTACTTGACCACCTACAGTCACCCTAGCCCCAGCAACAGTCATTGTCCTCTGATTCCCAAACTGTCTAATTTGATTGTCATTCTTGTATCTTGGAGTAGTATCCTGATGTGTTTCAAAATCTTTAAATTTATAAGACTGAAAATACCGAACAATTATATGGAAACACATGGGTAAAGTATAACCCTCGTTTGTAATATAGTGTTGTAGGTAAGTTAGGTCGTTCCACAGGAGATTGGAAATTCTAAGATAAAGTCGATAATATTATGAAAAAAAAGATTATCTTGTAGATTGTCACGGGTCTAAAGTTAATGGTCTAATTCAATTAAAAGGCATGTTTGGTTAAGAAACAAGAAATATTATAGATAAACTTAAGTAGATGAATGATTCACGGATGTAGTTATAATCAATTTAAGAATGTTTAGTTGCTTAAAAAGATCGTCTATTATTCATAATGAAAAATCCTTTCGACCTTTATTTTTAATCATGAAAATGCTTTAAGTGTGATCCGTGTTTGATGATGAGTAATATAAGCTTGCTAAACCAAGTTTGTTAGACATGTGGTTTAGCGTTAAACCTTTTTGTACTTGGGTTAATGTTCGTTTCCTTAGCCAATCCTCACAAGGTTAAGGTCTAGTTGTCATAGACAAACAACTTGGAAATCAATCATTTAATGCGGAGTCTTTTGAACTATATCCGTAATGAATGGTGATCAAACGAAGATTAAAGGATCCAAGTCTAAGAACATCAAGCTCATATTCTTCACATCAAAAATTCATTCAAAGAATCCAGTTTGATCCATAATATTTATATAGTTCCTAACCAAACATGTTAAACTACTCAATATATTTAACAAGTAAGATAGATCCAAAATTCATTTTATAAAAAAAATAGAAACATGTTTCTTTACCAAATTTCAAGAACAAGGATCCAATTTAACAATTTCTTCTTAGAACAAAGATATAACTGATGTCTAGCACCTCCAACTTCTGAAATAACGAAACTTCACTTGCTCTTTTACCCAAAAAAGATGAAGATGAAGGTTTTACCCTTCCTATCTTCCTAAGAACTAACTCTAATTCTTGTAGAATGATTGAAAGTGTTTATTGAACTGATTATTATTGTGAGTGATATCTTTCTCCTCTAAATCGTGCTCCATTTTATAGTGATGATTGGGCAACTCAAAAGTTGCACCATTTATGATTTTTTAGTAACTGACACAAAAAGTGCGCCGCACTTGGATAAAAGTACGCCGCACTTGGATAAAAGTGCGCCGCACATCCATAATAAATGCCTTGCATTAAACACGCTGACAAGTGCGCCGCACTTGGTAATAAAACTGGTGCACTTGTGCCTTTAATAACATCAGTCCCTTTTCTAGATCCTTCTTTTAACGATTGTTAGTTGTAAGTAACCAATTTTCTTCCACTTTTAGTCCTGAAATAATATTTACATAACAAACGACAAATTCTTTGCAATATTTATTGCGTCAGTACATATATTTCTCGCATTTCTAAGGGATATTTTATGTATATTTGGAGCGTTATCAAATCTTCCCATACTTAGCTTATTGCTTGCCCTCTAGCAATCAAAGCGAAAGAATTTCATTGTATCAGTTTAGAAATCATAAGCATAGATAACGTGACAAAGCAACTCAAGAAATTTCAGATAAGTTTTATTTTTCACTCACGCTCAATTTAGTGAAAAGGGTAATAAACAAGAGTCACTCAAACGCGCAGTCATGAAATGTACAAATTACCATAAGCTTGTACTAGAAACTTAACTCCACCGACATGGCGTAAGCACCGAACATTTTCTTCGAAAGAGGTTATGGTATGCGTTTAATTACACATACCTTTCACCATTAAAATCGAGCTTAAATGACCCAAAACGTACCAAAAATACATTGTATTTGTATGTTTTCACTTATATTGTGCAAGAAACGGATATCCAACAAAAGGACGAAAAATTAAGAAAAAACGGACAAAACCAAGCACAGAATGGAAAAGCATGGAAAAGACAAAGTCAAATCAAAGCCAAAGTCAACAAAAGTCAAAGTCAACCCCCACAAAGTCAAAGCCAAGAAGTCATCAAGTCAAAGAAAATACAACTTTAGGGACCAAATGTGCCAAATCCTAAAGTTGTATAACAAGGATAAAAGATACAAGGACTGAAGTTGTAATCATGCCATACATAACTTTAGGGGGCCATTTCTGCCAAACCCTTAAAGTTATGTAACAAAAGGACCATGCATGTAATAGCCCTTATAACCCTTGGGGGCCAAACCTGGCTAACTCCCAAAGTTATAACACAACAAAGACCTTTCTTGCAACAACTTATATATAACTCAGGGACCATTTGTCAAATCTCTCACCCCTGATAACACACGCCTGTTATAACCATCTTTCCCGCTAAAACCCTGACCCACTATTCATGCTTCCCTGTCCCCCTCCTCGATCACTGTTCACCCTCAGCCAAAAATGTCACCACCACTCTCTCCCACCTCACAAAACAACAAGGCCAAGCTGGCAATCCTAAGTGCAACCATTGGCCAATGATTTTAAATGGTTGAGATCACACAACTTCGGCTCTACACAAATTTAATGGCTAGGATTATTGTGTGACTCACTCACACAACAAAAACACTCTCAATCCCTCTCACAAAGAAAGCACAGGAAAGAAGAGGTCAAGACCTCAAGACCTAGAATCTTCCTAGTACTAGTATAAATAAGCTCAGTTGTAAGATATTGTGGAAAGTAGTGATAAGTAGTTTTAGTAGTTTTTATCAGCTTTTATAAGTGTAATCCTTTAATATTGTAATGTTTTTATGATTAATGAAATTTCAAGTTTTAGTAAAAAAAATCCATTTTTCTTAAGTTTTTGTTAACAAGTCATCAAAAGCTATTCATAAGCTGTTTTTAAGTCCCCCTTTATACATATGAGTTCACTGTTTTAAGCTAATATTAAAAAGTAAAAAAAATCAAAAAAATCCACCCCTAAAGTTACCTCAGCTAATTTTGGAAGATAAGCTAAAAAGGGAAGAGCTTATAGACCCCCACTAGCTTGTCTTTGACAAGCTAGAGCTTGTAGAATCTTTTTATAAGCCCTGTTTTGAGCAAGGGTGTTGTAAGTCTCTCTTTTCCTTATTTTTCTTATTTACTGTAGATTTGCTTATTCCTGCTTATTTTGTGCTTATCCTTGCTTGTTTATGTGTTTTTATGCTTATTGTCATTTATTGTTGCTTATTTTGTCCTTTGTTTGAGTTTTTGATTAAACTGCCTCAAAACTGTCCATTTTGCCTCTAAACGGCTTATTTCTTAAGTGCTCATTTAAGTGCTTATTTGGTGTGCTTTTTGCTTACTTTTGCTTATCTTAATTTACTTGTCAACTGTTTTTCAAACCCTTTGCTTAAAACCCTTTTAATCAGTCTAAAAACCACTTTTAAAAGTTTAAGGGGTGTTTGGGTTAGTGTTTCAAAACGGGTCATTTTGCTATATAACCAAATGGGTCACTTAGTTAACTTTGGCCAGCTGTTTTAAGTTGTTTGTCACAAGTTTTTCTTAGCTTTTAATTCTAAAAAGTTGTTTTTATGTTTGTTCTAATTTGGTCTTAGAAATTGTCATCCCAAAAACAGTTTATAAGCCTCTTAGCTTAATTTTTCTTAAATCCACTTTTTGAGTCTTGTTTTAAGTCTATTTTAAGTGTCTAAATAGATTAGTAGTTAAGTCTTTTTGGTTAACTTGTCCTTTTTTAAAACTGTCAAAGTTTTTAGTGTCAAGTCTCTTTGTGTCAAAATCTCTTTTAAATCCATTTTATCAGATAGCTTAAATGGTTTTTAGTTCTTAAAAATTTGACCACAAGCTCAATAGGAGCTATACTCCATCTGTTTTAAGCTACTCTTGAATTTTGAGCTTATTTTGAAGCTTTTTCCTTAGCTTGCTTATTGCCCATTTAAATCTGTTAAGCCTCCCCTGGTGCTAGCACCAGCTTTTCAAAGCAGACTGCATAAACGAACTTGTATGTTTTTAATACATTTGATGATGGCTGCAGGAGCTTTATCTTTTGTCTTCAAAAATCTGACCCATGTAAATCTTGAGTAATCGTCGACTATCACTAAGATATACCTTTTCTGTCTTATATTAGCCATACGCATCGAGGAAACACAAATCCATTATGTAAAAGAGTATGTTTCTCTTGGTTAGTGTTTCATTTAATTTTGGGTTGATGAGAGTTATTTTTTGCTTTTCCCTAATGCAACGATGCTAAACACACAAATGATCTTTATGAAATTTAAGTCTAGGAATTCCTCGTGCAAGACCATCTTTAGCTAGCTTGTTCAAAGTACCGAAGTTGAGAATGATAGATAAATCGACGGTGCCATAACCAGGCTCTTGTCTTTGACTCGGCTTTGGATTAGAAGACAGGTCGGGCGTTGATTTAAGGCATGCTTCAAGAGAAATTGTGTAATATTGTGTCTCGGGACCCTGCATGTAGATCAAACACATTATAAATTACGATAAAGCATGTGTTTTTCCTAAATGCACTTCAAGATCCGCATTCACAAATTGGTCAACAGAATAAACAAATTTGTCATAAGCCCTCAACGTAATATACCCTTGAGGATAAACACGTTTCCCACCTGATAGTCACCTATCATATTAATTCTTGCAAATGATGGTCGTTCCGAATCTAACAGTACCTAGGTAATTTACTGACAAAGTTCATGAGCTGAGGAGCTATTCATTGTCATGTGTATCGACATCATCCGAGTCCAGATACAGAGTACAATCTAGACAAATGTCAATGACAGAAAGAAGACGATGGAATATCTGTTGCATTGGATCCCCAAGTTTGATTGGGTTCCGAGTGGTTAGCATTCTTAGATTCTACAATCTTAGCTATTTTACTCAAACCTGTGTTTTTAACATTTTTTAGGTTCGTCATGCTATAGATTTTAATCTCTTGGTTTTTGTATTCAAGCTGAGTCTTGAAGTGGTTTGCTTAGAAGACACTCGTTAGTTGAGGTGTTCCTTAGTAAAGGGCTTAGAGTTACAATCGATAGTGATGGTTTACCTGTGGTTTTCCACTTAAATCCTATTCAGTGAATACACTGACCCGTAGGTTTCAAATATTTTTGTTTTTTTTATGTTTCTTAGCAGAGTTTAAGTACGGTTTATTCCCATTTTGCACAAGATCAAGAAGACATTTATCATGAACATCATCAAACATAGATTTATTACAAGTAGCATAGAGAATTTCAGAATTCGCATTTGATAGTGAATGCTATAACTCACATCACAAACAGGTTTTACATTAAACAATTAATTTATTAACTTTCCTAGTTGGGCTTCTACTTATTCTTCTTCTTCTACTTGTGTGTCCTGTGAGATCCTATCATTCTTATATTGCCTGGGAGGCTTTGATCTGTAATTACTAGTAGAACACTTCACTCCTGTAGAAGACAACACAGGTGTGTTAGAATCTGATGTATTAGAAGACTCTACCTGTTTAATGTTGCTTGAGGAAGTGAGAGGTTCAGCAAACCTAACTTTCTTGACATTGTTCATGGGTGAGACAACAACCTTTTAGTATTAGGTGTTATCGCATTAGGGCACGTATCTTAAACATTTTAAGCAAAATCTCTGAAGTCTTGTGGCATACTTACTAGCAAAGTCTAAATCACTATCTAAAGTTGTTTCGCTTTTGCTTGTTCGACTATTTCCGAAGAGTATTAGATTGTATCTTGAGGGGTATAAGATAGAGTCTATGTGAGCATCCCTATTTTGCAATAACATAGGAGGCAACGGTACTAAATTAAGCTTGAACATGCCTGGAGCAATAGTGGTGGCAGAAGGTGTGTGTATAACATGTTCAACAATTTCTTTCCTTTTTAATTTTCGTAATTCGTTTTCAATGATGTTATCACAAAAACCTTGTCTTGAATTTGAGCTTTAAAATCCTCATTTTCCACAGATTTTAAGTTCAGTTTGTTAATTAAAGAGTCACTTTGTTCTTTATGACGAACACGTGTCTGTTTGATCGAGTCAAACTGATCTTTAAAAACATGTTTCACATGATTAATTTCATTACAAAGACGTTCGTTCTTAGAAAGCAATTTTGCCACACTATTTTCTAGTTCCTTATTTATGGGCTCAAGTTCACATTTATCATGATTAACGTTCTGTTCCTTAGTATTCTCTCTCAGAGATTTAATAGTATCCTTCAACTTACAAATGGTCTTGTCTTTATCTTGTAGCTGAGCTTTCAAATCATTGATTTCAAAATATTCTAGAATTTCAACAGCTATTTTGTGTACACAAGGATTTCATCATTTGAAACGTTCTTGTTTTAATTGCATTGAACTTCAAGGAGAATACAATGTTTTTCAAAGTTGTGAGTAATTTTTCAAAAAATCATTATATGTTTGTTTTGATTTGGAAAGCACAGCATCAAGATTCAAACACTTTTTACACGATTCACACTTTTGCATTTCCATATTCACAGAATCATTATTCAAAGACATAGAATTCATCATAGTTAACAGTACATCTTGAGACATGATTTTTTGTAAGATTCGATCATTTTCCAAAAGAATTTTTTTCTTAGCAATTTCCAAACATTGTTTATCAACTAAAGACTGTTGAACAGCCACTTCCATTTGGTCAAAAACTATTTGTACTTCCGTTATTTCATTTAGAAGATCTTTATCAAACACATTGAAGATGTCTTTTAAAGATTTTAGAAATGGAATAATTCATTATTAAAATAGTTTTTCGTGATGTCAAAAACCCCCATTCACCTTCTTCAAGAGCATTAGGTGTTGTCCTCTTCTTCACAATTGTGTCAAACTGGGTGAGGTGGAATTTAAGCTTTTTAAGGCTTGCATTTACCAAACTCACCCTTAGTAGTTAATGGGAAACATTCACTATGACAGGTGTTGTTTAAGAAGTTCAAATGGTTTTGGATGAGTATATGAAACCAAAAGGCTTGTTCAGCCGATAATTCTTATTGTGGAGTAAAACATTTTCCAAAATCTTCAGTTAGTCTATTTAATTTTTCATAATCGATAGGCTTATGAGAAATTTTCTTTGCAATAACTTCAGGATCCTTTGCTTTTTTCATGACATTTTATATCTGACTCTCTTCTTCCAAAAATCATAGTTTCTTCATTCATCATTCCACAGGTCATAGCAACATGTGTATTAGACATAACAACACCATCATACAAGGTTGGTTTTATCCGTTGAGCTTTTTTAAGATAAAACGAATTTTGATAACCTAGAGCTTGTTTGTGTGTATTATCATAAAATGCTTGTGGCTTAGTTAACATGTGCACTATTTAAGCAGATTGACCCACTTTACAAATAATATTATCAAGTTCCTTAATCTTCTTTTCCAAATCAATTTCATTTACCATATATTTATTCTCTTTTTCTTTGGATTCATTTTTAAAAACTGCAAAAGTTTGCAATACATATTCCTTTTCTTTGATTTGTTTAGAAAGATTCTTGCTCAGTGCGTCAACTTGTCTTTGATGCAAAGTTTCTCTCTAATATATCAACCATTTGAGAATCAATTTATTTTTTCACGATCTGCTTAAATATTATTAAGACGTTGTTCAAAAGTTGTGACCTATTCCTTATATTCTCAAGCTCAGCGGTTATTGTTTCATTATTCTGTTCCTTATTAGCCTTTTCCAATTATTTACATGATTAATCATTTGTTCGGATATTTGTTCAATCACAGATAAAATCATTGAATCTTGTTGTGCCTGTAAATTAGTATCTTGAACAGTTTCCTGTTGTGTTTCTTATAAATATTGAGAATATAGAATGATATTGCTATCACTAGATATCTCATTATCTGTAAAATCCATAACTGGTGATTGTTTAAAATCCTATAATGCATGCACACTTTAATTATCCATATCATTCAAATAGGTTTCAGAATTAGGTACCTCTGAGATAACGTTAGAACTATAATTGGAAATGTTGGCCACAAGAACCGCTTGTGCAGTCGAGAGATCATCACAGTCAGAATGATAAGTATCGAGATCCTCAGTCTGGAAAGCAGCATTATGAGGAATGATTGTCTGAGCTCGACCTACTGGAATTCCTGGATCTGCAAGAAATGCAAGTTGCTCCTCATCCAATATTTGTCCAGCTTCCTGAGCTTCTACTAAGATAGCTTTCTCCTTATACCATGCTGTATTCCTTGGTCGCTTAGGCTAAGTGCATTGCCTAGCCATATGTCCTTCACCTTGGCAGTTGTAGCATTTAACAATCCTTGCCTGTCCACTTGTAGTATTTCCCCTTGAACTAGTAGCATTGCCCTTATACGTAGTACCAGAATAATTTTGCCCTTGCCTCCCCTAAACTTGTTGCACTGTAACCCTGCCGTCTTGAATAGTGGCTTGGTTTCTTGGATTAGAGGAAGTTCTGAGTTGATTATTGGTAGAAGGGAACCTTGAAGAAGCTACAACGGTTAGAAAAGCCATTGCTTTATTGAGACAAGCAATTGGATCATCTCCAAGAGAAAACACAGGAACAGCAAAACCTGAGTCTACAAACGGTGACTCAGTCATAAGTTGTGTAGGAGCTTGAGTTGATTGATAAGCAACTTGTGGAATTACTTGTGGAATAGTTAAGTTTTGATGATTCATTTGAGAATAAAATGTATGTGATGGTGGAATCGATGAATGATTGAATTAAGTTTGTGATGGATAATGAGATGAGTAATGTTGATTGTGTTAAATTGATCCATATTGTGATGGTGAGACTTGTTGTTGAGGTTGAGGATTGTTGTAAGATGATTGATGAGGGTTGGAGTGAGGTGGTGTCATTTGCTGATTTGCAACAAATGCCAATGGATCTTGATTGCGTTCACGCATAATACGGACTTCATTTGCATAGAGTTCGTGTTGTTCAAGATATGCATTAAGTTGATCAAAGTTGGAGGTATGCAAATCTTTAACAAGCTTGACATCAGTCACAAACTTACTCCATTCAGGTAGAAGACTGTTTAAGAACTTGGTATTAACTTGAAATTGCTCCATTTTCATCTTGTAGATGTTCATATTATTAATCCACTGAGTAAAGAGTGATTCCCCCTTGATGTGAGTAAACTTATCAAATGCATCATACAGCTTACACTCTTTCCTGCTTTGTCAAAGATGTACCTTGCATCAGTAATTGAACTCTCTCTTATAAATCTTTAGCAACTCTGTGATGATTCACAAGTGAATAGATATCAGCAGGAAGACCTTGAAGAATGATATTGGTAGCTTTCATATCACAATCAGCTTGAATTTTCTCAGCAGCAGATAATTCAGCATATTTCTTTGTTCTAATCACACCGTTCTCTTCAACCGTAGGCCAAATGAGAGGACCATTTTCAACTGATTCAAGTATCATTCTTCTGTGCTCTCTATTTTGCAAGTATAATTCCATTCTACTTTTCCAAGAATCATACAGGTCTTTGTCTAACATAGGTGGACGGTTGTCAGCACCGAAGAGTATCATGTACTCATCAAGAGTATTCTTTTATCTAAGTGAAATAATTGAATCCATTTCAATGTGATAAGATTAAATTGATCGTACAGTGATTGGAGGTTGTTGTGTTAAAGTGAGGTTTGATTAATGAAGTTGAGTCTTTTGGAATACACGGGATTTTACTATTCTTGATAAAACTGGGAAAACAAATTTTCACGGGATTTTACAAATCAAAGAACAACCGTATAACTCACCTAATAAACGTGTATAGTTTTCCCTTGGAAAAAGTGTATAAATCCCTCCTTAGCAAACGAACGTATAAATTGCCTTCACAAAACGTATAAATCACCTTTGCAAAGAAAAGATGTATAATTCGCCTACACAAATTGTAAAAATTATCCTTGAAAACTACACGTATAATTCTCCCGAGTTAAACGAACGTATAAATCGCCTGAGTTAAACGAACGTATAAATCGCCTGAGTTAAACGAATGTATAAATCGCCTGAGTTAAACGAACGTATAAATCGCCTGAGTTAAACGAACGTATAAATCGCCTGAGTTAAACGAACGTATAATTCGCCTGAGTTATAAATCGCCTGAGTTAAACGAACGTATAAATTGCCTGAGTTAACGAACGTATAAATCGCCTGAGTTAAACAAACGTATAAATCGCCTGAGTTAAACAAACGTATAAATCGCCTGAGTTAACGAACGTATAAATCGCCTGAGTTAACGAACATATAAATCTCCTAACTTAACGAACGTATAATTCGCCTGATACACTTCGAAACCCAAAAATAAAAAATCTTAAAAAGACTCACTTTTTGTCGTTTTTACCTAATTTTTCTTGTACTTCTTACCTATCTAAGACTATTAGAACCTTAAAAACACAAACTTTAATATTTTTGACACGAAAAATTTAAAAACAAGATTCTTGGTACAAAACCCTCTTTTTAACCAAAAAGACTCAAAAAATGAAATTTTTATGGTTATTGAAAGATTTTCGTGTACTTCTAGTCTAAACTAAGATAAATAAGAAAGAAAGTTAAAAGCTTTATGGTTTTTAAACCCTCAAAAAGTGAAACTTTTTTATGGATTCGAACCAATATACACGGACATAAGGGTATAAAAACGCACACAAAACCTTCACAAACACCCCATGGTTCTTGATACCAATTGTAGAATATCTTAACACAAGTATGGAATGATTCACTTAGAGTTTTAGAGAGAGAAAGGTGGTTGGATGAACACTTAAAGAGAGAAAGAAAAAGGATAATGTTAGCTTAGTAAAAATGTGACAAATGAACAACCAACACCCTCTCCAAGCTATGGAGAGGGTACTTATACTCTAGTCTTGGCCGGCCATGGACCCTTAGTAGGCTTATCCATGGGCCTTTGGCCCGGTTAGCTTTCTAACTTAATCTTACAACTTACTACGAGCTACGACTAACTATATTGGTAGTGACCGACACTTTTCGTATTTCTAACACTTTGACTTCTTGACAAGACGAGAATCTGGTAGAGAAGCAGCAATCTCATCCGGAGTAGACAACGGAATAATAGCACCTTCCGTTGTCGGCGCAGTAGTATGCGACGAAACACGCTCTAGCAACGGCAAAGAGAAATGATGGGATTCTTCAACAATTTTAGCATTACTCCAAGAAGGAAGGGTCATAAAATCATAGATGCTCATCTCTGCATAAAAAGCAAAACACCGATCAACACATGCCAAAAGAAACAATAAACAAGGAATGGAAATTATAACCCCCCAGCCTACCACCATTATCATCAACCCTTTGGAAGATCGGATCACACTCTTCATTAAACCAAACAGAACTCAAACCAAAACGAACAAGCACCTCCTCTTTCATCTCACAAAGGCGAATCAAGCGAGCACATAGTCGTTGCACATCATTCCGGTCATAGCCATCGAAAGGAAGATCATCCAAAACACATGAGCAAGAATGTATCCATGTTAGATGGTCCGGAATGGCCCTACGATCTATCAAGAAAAATTTGTTCTTCTACTTCTTCAAGCTCGAAGGACCATCATCCATACAAACGTCCTCTGTATTACGGCATTTGGAGAAAGAAAACCAATCCCCTTATTTGCAAAGACATTGAAACACACAGAACAAAGTAACGGTAGGAACAATATTTAAGTCGCGGCACACAACCTCAAAGGACACCACCTTATTCAAACCTAAAGGGACCAGCTGAAAAATATGCACCTTGAAATATTTAAGCACGGATAGAAGAAATGTCAAAAAAGGAACATGAACGCCAGAAAACCAAAGAAACTCAGAATAAATGCCTATATCATCAGTGGGAAAATGATCCATGGTAAACCCGAGATCAGGCAAACGAGGATGAATATCTACTGGTATACGATAAGTCTTCACCAAATCTTTTAAATCATTCTTAGAAAGGGCACAGATACGGTCTTCATATCATTTTTAAACATGGCGGGAAAATAAGAAGAAGGAGAGAGAAAGTACCTACTTTCAAAAAAAGGAAGATGCAGCGGCAAGCAACCGGACCTGGAGACAAATAGAATGAGATGCAACGGCACGGGTAAAAAATCAAAAAGTGAAAATGTGAAAAAAGGGAAAGCTATTTATAGTAGATCCGAGAAAATCAACTGTCGCCACGTAAGCATGATGCAACCCTAGTAAATAATGAAGGAAAAGGAATCCGACTTGAAGGACGACACGCCAGCATTCCCTTCAAGTAGAGCTGGATGAGGCCACCCTCCAAGAGCCGTTAAAAAAAGAAGAAGAAAAAAAGAGAGAGGTAGAAAGACAAATTCTCAGACCTTAAATACAAATTGATGATCAACATGAAAGCCTAAAAATGGAAATTCATACTAGACAAAGGGGGACGTGAATGAGGTATAGTTTTCCCTCGAACATCCAAAGGATAAATCTGGCTTAAGATGCTTCTACCAAACTAACACGGGCTGAACTAAACAAACGCTCAGGAGATGCTGACTTGTCGAATGACAAGTCAGGTTCGGAGTCACAACCAGAATTCCAGAGAAGCTGGTATGTCGAAGGACATATCAGGTCCGGAGTTATTAGCTCCGTCCTAGCGCAACGGCACCTAAGGAACAGCCTGACAAAAGGTACTGTCCTTACAAAGGACCACTGTCCTTGGAATGACATGCAACCGACGGGTCATACCAAGAGAGAGCCTTACGGTTATGTCTTGTAGTGATTCCAAATAGTAAAAAAGATGGCTCATTTCCACAATCGAGGACACACAATACTTACTTGAACCACACTTATATTTCCGCATTTATCACATACCACCATACCTTTTTTTTTTTTTTAAAAAAACTCACACCCCCCCCCCCCCCCCCCCCCTCCTTTTTTTACGCCGGAGTTGTCTCGGATTCACACCCCAGGAGCGAGCTAACGGTGCTCTTTCTTACTTTCCAGCTTAGGAGGACGAAAGACCTAGCTCTGGAGGAACCAAGCTGAAGCGAACTCAACATTTTATATCATCGCTGAGTCAACTTTAACCAAGCCCCAAGCCCCATTAGTAAATTTACCTCAACAGGTGCTTTAAAATCAAACCCGAATTTTTGTGTTTTAAAATGTTAAGTTTTTGTGTTTTTAAGCAAGATATAGGCCTAAGATAACTAGTTGTGCAAGAAAAATTAAGGTAAAACGTCAAAAGGGTGAGTTTTTGGTGATTTATTGTGAAAAAGGTACGTTTTTATTTGAAGGAAGCGATATATGTTTTGAAGGTAGCGAAAAATGACATGAAACTAGCAAAACATGTATTTAAGCGAAATATGTTGTGTAGCAAAATATGACAGGTTGACTGCTGTTGATTTTTATACACTATAGAATCATATATAGAAATCATAAATATTTTCAAAAGAGCTAATTAAGAACTTTCCTAAGCAATCTCCCTTAAAGAAAAAAGCTCACTCCAAAAAAGATATATATAAAATAAATCCGGTATATTTAACCGGGAAGAATGATCACCCGGGTCGTTTCCCTAACGACTTGTGAAATTAAAACCACGTTTTAGCTCGAATTATGATTTGAATGAGAGAAAAGATTTTTTTTAGTTTCAATAACTACTAAATAAAAGCAACAATTAAAATGAACAATTAAAAGCAATTAATCACAATTAACGGGAAACAAATAAAACGCGACAAATAAGCAAGAAAGACAAAATTAAACTTTAAAATTGCAAATTAAAATTCTAAACCTAAAGTAGGACAAAAGAAAATTTTAGAAAAAGAAAATATTTTTTTTGATAGTTTTGAATATTAATTATGATTTAAAAACAATTTAAACTAATTAAAATCTTAAAAATAGCAAATTTAAGTTCTAAAAATTGAGAAAAATGATTTTAAACATAGAAAAATCTAAAATATCATAAAAAAACTCAGAAAACTATTTTAACTATTTAAAAAATAAAATCCTATTTTTAGAATGAAATTTAAAAGGCTTAAAAATAAAAATTAAAATCTACAAGAGTAAAAAAGATTTTATCTTATGTAAAAACCTAAAAGCTAATTTTTATAAAACCAAAATCAATTTTTTGTATTTTCTGAAAACTTTTTTCTATTTTTTAAAAACTTTTCGAAAATTAAAACTTAAGAAAAATGAATTTCATTATCTACTAACTAGAAAATTATAAAAATTCAGGATAAATATCATAAATACTATCAGCTATAAGAGAAAAATAAGAAAAGTCCAAAAAGCTAAACGGATAAGCCCCTAAATAAGCTTAAACAGCTCAAAGTGGCTTATGGGCTTAAGGCCCAAACAAAGGGTAAATATTAATGGTGTACAATAGCTCACGGATGAGCTGTTGTAGCACACTTGGTTAACACGTTGGGTCTTTGAGCTAGAGGTCTAGGGTTCGAGGCAGGCAAACCCCCTTTTTGCTTATTTTTTTATTTTTGACTTTTAACAAAAACTAAATATTAAGACTTAAAGAAAACTGATTTTAAGCACTTTTTATGAAGACAACATAAGCTAAAAACCAAAATTGAGCTTAAAAGGAGCTTATTAAAAAGCTGTTCACAGAAACTAAGGGTTTGAGCTCAAAAAGCTTTGTTGACACTTAAAAGCTTGCACAAGCTTAAATATAAGCTCATTTTGAAAACCAAAAGGTGATCTTAAAAGCTTATGATGTAAGGAAACTGAATCTAACAAGCTATTTTAACAACTAAAACTTAAAGATATCTAAATCTAAGATTAAAAACAGCAAACTCAGGAACCTAACCTAGAAACTCAAAATCTAGTTAAACTAAAAGGCTTAATAAGCTATGAAATAAGCTGAGCTTTTGGAAACTTAATCAACCACTATTATACTACTAATCTAAAGCTTAAAATCTAATTCTATAAGATAGAAATCTAAGTATAAAAGCTAGACATTAGTTACTACTATTTTTGGTCTTTTTGAGTTTTTAATGAACTTTAAAATTTAAATGGACTAAGTAATTAAGCTAAAAACTGAAAATCAAGGCCTAAACTCTATTAAGCTATATCTAATCTATAAGTGATCTAAATTTAAAACCTAAAACCTAAATTTTCTAGCTAAATGAAACCTAGAAATGACAGGAGTGGTAACTTAGTGTTACCACTGCTGATGCAAATAGCAAAGGGCAAGCACAAAGGCAGGATACCTTAAGAGGTAATCCTGCACTTAGTCACTCTATTTGAGTGACTCTAAATTCTAATCAAGCAAGAACCAAGCCTTAGATGGCTTGGTTCAAATTTTCACAAGTGAAATCACAAGGAAAATTCCCCTGGTGCTGAGACAGATTCAATAAGCCACAAAATCATTATAAGCTCAAACTAACTTATCAATTTCATTTAAAATCTTATCAAATATGCTAATCTAACTAACCAATAAGAAATTTCAAAGTAGCTTTGACTTTTAAAGGTCAAAATTCACTATACCAAACACCCCTTAACTTTTTGACAGAATTGATAAAACATTAGAATCTAAGATCTAATTATCAAAACCTTATTACTAGATCTTAAACAGCTTATATTAAACTTAATAAACATAAATCAACAACTGAATAAGCTAAATTCTAAGATCTACACTATAAACTACTTATTTTTTGATTTTTAAGCTTTTTATGACAGAAATGAGAACTCTAATATTTATGATATAATAAGCAAAAACAGATAATAAAACACACTTAATAAGCTAGAATAAAGGTAAATAAGCACTTATAAGCAAATAGTTTAAGCTATTAAACTAATCTACACTATTAAGCAAATATTTAAGCTAAAACTTAAAATTAAAGGAATATTAAAATAAAAGAAAGACTTACAAATAGCTTCAGCCTAACAGAAGCTTAATAGAATAGCTACAGGCTCTAGCTTATCTAAATGGATAAGCTAGTATTAGTCCATGGGATTCCTTCCATTTTGACAATACCCCTCCAAAAGTCCCAAAATCCATAAAAACTAAATAAATGAGGAGCTGTTTTTTTTAAGGCTAAGTAGATATTAGACTGAATTAAACTCTCTTAGAGTTTTAATATTAATTTTTTCAATTTTTGTTTGTTTTATTATCTTATCACTAAAATAGCGCTTTTGAGAGCTTATTTGAAGCTTATTAGTAGGAGTAATTTAAACTTGAGGAAATGAGAGCTTATAATTTGAAAACAAGGTGATGAAAACTAAATTGAATTTTTATTAATGATCAAAACAGATTACAAGAAATTTAAAATGAAAATTACATTTTAACTAAAAACTTCATAAGCTAAATTACTTAAAAGAAAAATTACATGATAAAAAGTAGATGCTATAGAGTGTGTAGAGTGAGGATTATAGCCAATCCTTGAACCTTTTTAGGCTATGCCCTTGCAGCACACCCTCCTTTGAATACCCCACCATTCAATCATTTCAGTCAATTGGCAAATGATTAAATCCGTTGATCTTTTCTTGGGATCACGGGATTGCCAACGTGGCAATCCGTTTGTGAGGTCTTATGTTTGTTGTGTGAGAGCCTTAGTGCAAAATCCATCTACTCTTGTGCTTCTTACCATAGCCACGGTAATTCATTTTGCTGTGAGAATAGCTAAATAAGTGCTTGATTGACTATTTGACCCTGCCGATCATGAATAGACGGCATTGAATTGTCGTCCTTACCCATCAATTAATGTATAGCACCTTTTGTTTTAACATCGTGGTGGTTTTAGGATATGGTTGAATATTGTTTTAACTTGGCCTCCTTTTTTTAATAACTGAAAACGGTAAAAATTTTATTAAACTATAGGGTAATGGCATAGTTCAGTCCCTGTGGTTGTGTTTTAACAAAAGTGTAAGTAAAATGAATCTTAGAAATGCATATTTGTCCTTAGGATTTGTTAAAAAAGGGAAATGTTTTAGGGATTGGGCTTCTGGATCCGGGTATGGAATAAAAGGGAAAATTATAGCCCAATTAGAGTCCAAGGACTTATTTTGCAATCTTATGAAACTTAGGGAACTTAAATGTACTGATTGGTTTTTGTCTTTTATGGTTGACTTTAGTTGACTGAGACTTGACCACGGTTGACTTTTCTTGGCTTTGGCTTGAGTCCATGCTTCTTTTGTGCTCTTCCGATGTCTCGTGATCGTGTTTCCCCCGTTTTTGACGGTTTACTTGTGATAATGATATTCACGAACCTGCACACCACAAATACCACAAAAACAACATATTTTTACCATTTTTAGTCTGTTTTGGGTTTAATTGGGTTATTTTATGTATAAACGAATATGTGTATTTTTACACATATCATTGACCTCAAGCAAAAAAATGTCAGTTCTAGGAAACGAAACTCTGCTTAATTTTTATTAGGTCAAGCGAAATATGTTTCTAAGCGATTTATGACAGGTTGCTAGTTCAAGCGATATACGTAATTATGTAAGACGAAACTCTGTTCAATTTTTCTTATTTCAAGCGAAACATTACATATTCAAGTGAAACATTACCTTTGTCATATTCAAGCGAAATATTACATCAGTCACAAAAAGATTTTATTTTCTACGGTTTATCTTACTTTGTAAAATCCCGTGAAATATTTAGATTTCTCGGTTTTAGTGAATATTTTTAAAATCCCGTGGAATATCAATCTTATTCACCAACAACAACATCTCTTAACACAATCCTCTTTATCACTGTTCGATCACTCGTTAATCATTTCACTTTTTAATTAATTCAAGATGACTACTTTAGCAGAACACATTACTGTTGCTGGAGCTGAGAATCGTCCTCCAATGCTTGAAAAATCAATGCATGATTCATGGGCAAGTCGTATACATTTATTCATCAAATGGAAGAAACATGGTAGGATGATGCTTGATTCAATCAATAATGGTTCATTGGGTTATCCAACTATTGAAGAAAATGGGAAAACTCGACCTAAGAAATACTACAAACTCACTGAAGCACAACAACTTCAAGATGATTGTGATGTTCAAGCAACAAATATCATTCTTCACGGTCTTCCACCTGATGTGTATGCACTTGTTAACCATCAAGAGGCGGCTAAGGATATTTGGGATAGGGTTAAGATGCCAATGAAAGGTACTGAATTATCATACCAAGAACGTGAATGCAGATTGTATAACTTGGTTGACAAGTTTACTCATGTTTAGGGTGAAACATTGTATGAGTACTACTAGAGATTCTCTTAGCTGATCAATGACATGCATACTATTAGGATGGCAATACAACAAGTTCAAGTCAATACCAAGTTTTTGAATGCTCTTCCATCAGAATGGAGCAAGTTTGTCACTGATGTGAAGTTAGTTAAGAGTTTGTATACCACCAACTATGATCAGTTGTATGCATATCTTAGTCAACATGAATGACATGCTAATGAAGTTTGTATCAGTCGTGAAAGATATTTGGATCCTCTTGTTTTCGTTGCCAACTCTCCAACTCTATACAATCCATCTCAGTCAACACAACATTCAGGTTTGTTGATCCCACTTCAATAGATCGAATTCCTTAGCTTGTATAAGGTTTAGTTATATTAGATAAATCTAACACAACTATAGTAGAAACTGTGTTTGGGTGTATTAAAGATTATGCTGAATCTAATCTTTAATAAAAAGAAGAATCTTAATGAAAACATTAAACCTAAAACATATAACACAACAATACAATAAGCTCGCCCAATATATATTAAGTGAAACAATTCGAATACACTTAAATAGTAATTCTGGGTACAAAACTATGAAGCTAATGAACTATTACGACATTGAAAATTTTTCTATGATGACTTGTATCAAACACTATGCACTAGGACCCTCCTTTTATACCACCAAGGAGTCCAATGACGCTTACAATACTTTACCTAATAATTCATAATCTTCTAAACAAATTAACCTATACCTATCCTTTACCAAAATATCTCATACAAATCACATAAGCAGTTTTAACTAACTTAGCAGTACTAACTTCTTCACCAGCAGCATTAACTCCTCAGCAGTAGTAACTTTAAATTAGCAGTAGTAACTTTTATACTAGCAGTAGTAACTACTTAGCATATTTTCCTGTTTTTATCTCTGAGCAGTCTTAACTTCCACTAGTAGTAGTAACTTCCTCTAGTAGTAGTAACTTTGTACCGGCAGTTCTAACTGTGTACTGGCAGTTGTAACTTCACCAGTAGTCTTAAACACTTAGAATAATTTTCATTAAAATTCTCCAGCAGCACTAACTTTGACTAAGTAGCATTAACATCAATAAGAACAGAAGGTCCTAGGGCACTAACTTTTAATCCTAACAATCCTCCCTTTAACTTGATATTTATCTCCAAAATCATCAAGTTTCTTCATTGAAAGCTTCATTAATCACCAGAAGGATGCTTCCAAGCATTTCTTTTACTCTTAATTGTTTATATGATGAATTACAAAGCTGATAAGTCCCATTATACTTTCATAATTCCTATCATAACTTCTTTTTCCAACATCAATGAAAGTATAGAGAAAGGATGAAAGGGGATATTTCTTCACTACCACATATAAAATGAGCACCGATTGCCAACCTCAAGAAATGTACTCTACATGAGTCATATAGCTTCCAATTCAACACTTTGTTTCCTTGTTGCTTTTTCCATACTTCATCTTCTATATGTAGTTCAAACATTGTCTTTAAGTCACCCCATAATATCAAATCTAAGTCTTCCACTGATCTTGTTGACTCATATTTAGCTTTTACCAGCTTGTACAAATTTTCCAAATCTTCCCTGTCAAAGCTTTTAAGCATATGACCAAAGACCATGTACATTTGAGACTTTCCATCAGCTCTTATTATTTGATAATAGCTTTTTCTTCCTTCTTTATGAATCTTCCAGCCAACAATACTTGGAGACTTAACAGCCAAAGGTACATCATCAATTGTTACCTCTTCTTCATTTGGAGTGATTTCCATCAACTGTTTAATCTCTGTTGTTTCTTTGTCATCATCCACTTCATCTGAGGTTCCCTCCAAAAGCAACATATCCTCCATCTATTTCTTCATAGTCTATAAGATAGGACATGTTCCTTGTCATGTGCCTTAAGCATCCATTATCAATCACTCCTTGATCATGTAAATCCATTTGTGGATTGCCCTGCACATTAGGTAAGAAAATCAGTTTCTTTTAGGGACCCAAGCCATCACTGACTTGGATCTGCCTTGTGCATCAATATAATCAAACTTTTTTAGGGTGATTGATGCACTGTTATGTTTAGAAACATGGTCTAAAACTTTATGATTTGGTTTCCAAACCCAACAAGCTGAGGCCTTAACAACATTAAAAATATTTCCCTTAACAACATTAACTACTGCTTTTGGCCTAGCATCATTAAAATTTTTGTTAGGATTAAAAGAGTTCATGATGATCTTGAAGTTACTACTGCTAAGGTTTGTGTTACTGTTGCTAGTATAAAGTTAGTGCTACTCATTAACTTTAATGAAAAATATGCTAAGTAGTTAGTACTGCTAGTTCATAGTTACTACTGCTAGTGTAACTTAGTTAGTACTGCTAGTGTAACTTAGTACTGCTAGTATATGTTAGTACTGCTAGTGTAAAGTTAGTACTACTAGTGAAGATTGAAAAAACTATTCTAAGTAGTTACTACTGCTTGTACACAGTTAATGCTGCTAGTGTATAAGTTACTACTGCTGGTGTTAGAAGTTAATGCTGCTAGTACAAAAGTTACAACTGCTCAAACATTAAGACTGCTGAAAGAGTTTTTACTGTCAAGGGATGGATAAAGACAGAAGAAAGGATAAAGATTGATTGGAGATCAAGATTACTTACGTGATAAGTATTATTTATTTATATAATAGATCATAGAGAATATTCTAAGTTTTGGGAATATATTGTAAATCGACTAGGACTCCTTGTTGTATAAAAGGAGGTCCTAGGGCATAGAGTTTGATATCTTTTGTTTTGATATCGATATAGCTTCAAGGTAGAGTTCATTCATAGAATTTGTCATAGCTTAAGGGGGAAGGCGGATTTTGTAACCCTAATACTAGGAGAGTATTCGTATTATTTGTAATAATATATTGGAGCTTTTATTGTTGAGATATATTGTTTTGTGTTACTGTTTTATTGAAGAATTCTTCTTGTATTAAAGATTAGTTTCCGCATAATCTTTAGTATTATCAAACAAAGTTTCTAAATTAAGTTGTGTTAGATTTATCTAGCATAACTAAACCTTAAACAAGCTTAAGGAATTTGATCATTAGAAGTTAACTAGGATCAACAAGTGGTATCAGAGCCAGTTGCTTTGAGAAATTTTGCTAAGAAGAAACTGCTTTTACACACAAGGTATGTTTGTTACAAAGAGATGGATCAAGACTCAGCACATATGGTGGCTGCATCAAAAGTGCCTATGCTCAAACCAGGTGAGTATGAGCTTTGGAGGATGAGGATGGAACAATACATCCAGATGATTGATTATTCTCTATGGGAAGTCATAGAGAATGGTAATGCACCTCCAATAACAAAAGTTGTTGAAGGTGTTGAGACTATAATTGCTCCTACAACTGCTGAAGAAAAGGCACAAAGGAGGTTAGAGTTGAAGGCAAGAAGCACTTTATTGATGGGCATCCCTAATGAACATCAATTGAAGTTTAACTCCATCAAAGATGCCAAGTCATTGCTGCAGGCTGTTGAGAAGAGGTTTGGAGGGAATGCTGCTACTAAAAAGACTCAGAGGAATCTTCTAAAGCAGCAGTATGAAAATTTTACTGCATCTAGCTCAGAGGTGTTAGATCAAACCTTTGATAGGCTTCAAAAGCTTATCAGTCAGTTGGAGATTCATGGTGAAAGTATCTCACAAGAAGATGTGAATCAGAAGTTCTTAAGAAGTCTGTCACCAGAATGGAACACACATACCATTGTGTGGAGGAACAAGCCTGAGATAGATACATTAAGCTTGGATGATCTTTACAACAACCTGAAGATCTATGAACCAGAGGTCAAAGGGACATCAAGCTCAAGCACAAACACACAAAACGTAGCCTTTGTGTCCTCAAACAGCACCAGCAGTACAAATGGAGCAGTTAATACTGCTCATGGTGCTACAACTGCTAGCACTCAAGCTACTGCTGTTAACTCAACAACAATTGACAACTTGAGTGATGCTGTCATCTGTGCTTTCTTTGCAAGTCAACCAAACAGTCCACAACTTGACAATGAGGACTTGCAACAAATTCATCCTGATGATTTAGAAGAGATGGATTTAAGGTGGCAGATGGCTATGCTAACAATGAGGGCAAGGAGATTCTTGAAGAACACTGGAAGAAAGCTTACTGTTAATGGTAATGAGACCATTGGGTTTGATAAGTCCAAGGTGGAGTGTTACAACTGCCACAAAAGGGGACACTTTGCAAGGGAGTGCAGGGCTCCAAGGAACCAAGAAAACAGGAATAGGGAGAACACAAGAAGGGTTGTGCCAGTGGAGACAACTACTTCTAATGCTTTGGTGTCTTGTGATGGTTCTGGTTATGATTGGAGTGATCAAGCAGAAGAAGGTCCAACTAACTTTGCACTCATGGCTTACTCTTCTACAAGTTCTAACTCTGAGGTATCTACTGATTCAAACTGTTCATCATCTTGTTTGGAAAATGTTAAAATTCTTAAAGAACAAAATGAACAACTGTTAAAAGACTTAAGGACATCTAAGTTAAATGCTATTGCTTATAAAACAGGTTTAGAGTTTGTAGAAGCAAGACTTCTAGTTTATAAGAAAAATGAGTTTGTTTATGAGGAAGATATCAAGGTCTTAAAATGTGAGATTCATTTAAGAGAAGTAGCCATTACAGAGCTTAAGAGGAAGTTAGAACTGGCTCAAAAACAAAAAGATGAAATTCAGCTAACAGTAGAAAATTTTGAGAATTCATCTAAAAGCTTAAGCAAACTAATAGACTGTTAGATAGTTGATAAGTGCAAAATATGTTTAGGGTATAATGTTGTTCCACCTCCCTATACAGGAAACTTTATGCCTCCAAAAATTGATTTGTCATTCTCTGGTCTAGAAGAGTTTGTGAATGAGCCTATAGTTAGTGAGCCTACAGTTAAGAAGCCTGTAGTTGAGACTAGTGAAGCTAAGACTAGTAAAGCAAAGCCTAAGGTTGTTAGGAAGAATAATGGTGCTCCAATTATTGAGGATTGGGTGTCTGATAGTGAGGAATAAGATGTGCCTCAGGCTAAGATAGAAAAGAAAACTGTTAAACCTAGTTTTGCTAAAATAAAGTTTGTTAAATCTAAAGAGCAAGTAAAATCTCCTAGGAAAACAACTGTTAAACAAGGTAATCAAAATAGGCTGAACACACATAGTCCTAGAGGAAATCAAAGAAACTGGAATAATATGATGTCTTAGAGACTAGGAAGTAATTTTGAGATGTTTAACAAAGCTTGTTATGTGTGTAGAAGTTTTGATCACTAGTATGATTGTAATAACCATCAGAGACAGTTTAATAATAAAAAGATGGTAAAACCAGTGTGGAACTATACTCAAAGGGTGAAAAGGTGAATCACCATAATTTTTCCTAGAATGACTCACCCTAGTCCCTAAAAGGAACATGGTTTCCAAAGCAGTATTACATGAGGTTTTGGCCTAGTATCACTTACTACTATACTGCTGAGACCAGGTTAATAACTATACTGCTCAAGCCAAGAACAACAGTGAAATAATGTAAGACCAATGACAAAATTTTTTATAAAGCACCATCAACTAATAGAAAGGCCCATTTAACAACAAAACAACAACTAAAAATAGTAATTCAAATCAAAAGGTTAATACTGCTAGTCACCAAAAGCATGTACTTAATGCTGTTAAGGTAAACCATGTTAGTGCCTGTTAAGGCCACAACTTGATAGGTTTGGAAACCAAAGACTAAAGTAATAGACCATGTTTCTAACACAACATGCATCAACTAATTCCCTAAAAAGGTTGAGATTATATTGATGCACAAGGCAGACCAAGTCAGTGTATGGACTTGGGTCCCCAAAATAAATGAATATTCTTAACTGAATTCTGTAGGCAATCACACCAAATAGACCTTATAAGAAATAGGAGTGATTGCATATGGATGCTCAAGGCAAAGATAGGGAACCATGTCCTACTCTTACAGACTATGAAGAGAAATTTTGATGGATGGAATATTTTGCCTTCTGAAGGAAACGCCCACACGGGAAACTCACAGGGAAATAGTACATTCAAAAAACTGCGTAAAACTTAGATTTTAAGAATGGTATTTGTAAGAGAGTTTAAAGGATTTAACCTCTTTAGTGTCTCACAAAATGTGTGACAAAAGAATAGTGGACAATCACTTAATGCATCTAAAATGTTTTGTTTTAATCTCCAAACTATTAATTAACGTGATGAAAGTCTTGTTTACTTAAAGGTTCCCTATAAAGAAAAATATGTATATTATTGATTTAAAGATATGTTTCCTAAAGGAGATCTAACTTGTCTCTTTGTAAAAGCCACATCTTATGAATTTAAACATTGGCATAGAGGCTTGACTCATAAATTTCAAATACTATTATATACTGGTTAAGTGGAAATCTTTGTAAGAGGTTTTACCTCAAAACTTTTGAATTCATCAAACCTGTGTTGCTTGCGCAAAAGGGAAAGCAACATAGACTTCAGTAAGTCAAAACAGTAAGTTTAATTCAATACCACCCATTACCATAATGTTATACAAGGATTTTTTGGTCCAAAAGTTGTAAAAAGCTTCAATGAAAAACAGATGCGTATTCGCCCTAGTTGTCCAAATGATTACAGTGGTTTAGTTGGATTTTCTTTCTAGCTACTAAGGATGCGACGAGTGCATTCTTAGTCCTTTTATAACAGGAGTAGAAAATCAAATAGATCAACGGGTAAGGTATTGGCGTGACAACATTGGAACTGAGATTTACGCGAAAAAGGACGCTGAAGTCATATTTTGTGATAGACATCAAGTCTATTAAGAGAGAATTTAGGGTAGCAGAACTCCTACAACAAACATAAAGTGGCTGAGAGGAAAATAGAACACTAATTAAGGAATGCTAGGAAAAAATCGAGCTGATTCTTAAAAAAACCGACCCCCTACTAATTTTTTTTTTTGGGCTGAAGCACGTTAATACTGCATTGCTATGAGCAAAATAAGGATTACAACAAGGCACAAGGTAACAAGAGAACACCTCTAAATGTGTCGTTTGAAAGGGGGGAAAAGTAATCACGTGTGATTTTCTTGAAATTGAATATAAACATTTGACCCATAATTGCATCACAATGAAAAGCATGAAAGCAATACAACGAGATTTGATCATTTTGCATGTAGTAGAAAATCCATGAATGAAATCTTGTCAAATTTAGACTCCAACACATCAAGTAAAGCCAAGCATCAATTCACCTAAACAAAAAACATCTTAAAAGTTCAACATAAAGTATGAGTCCTTAGGTTGTTTAAGTATAAATTTGCACCAAAGATTTCCAAAGTGTGTATGACCATTCCAACCCTTATAATAGTCACTAAAATTGTACATATACAGTTTGACCGCAATTGGTTCAAAGGTATGCATATATTAAAACCTACAGCGAAATGTTTTCAAGTATGCATAGCCCAAGCGAGTGAATGTATGAATTACTCTAATTCATGAAACTGCTGCGTAGAACTTATATGTATGCCACTTATTCAATGCACATAATTTTCCGTAGTATGTATTGTTGGCCCTGAAATACATCAGTTGTGTTCCTGATGGTATAACTATCGTCTCCAGTGATAGCTAATCCTCCCGAACGGGATGAGGACAATCCAAATAGATCTATTTAATAACATTCCGCGCTTACCCTCTAAGTAATTCGCATTCATCGCAACTAGAGCTAATCCTTAATCATGTTGAATGAAAGTATGTAATATGCTCAAGAATTAAAATGTTCCATTGCGAGATATGTAAATGAATATGTAAACTATATTTGTAATCAACATGTAAATCATTGAAGACAAGCATGATCGCAATTACCCACAAAAATATATGTAAAACTAGTAAAGCATTGGGCTATAACTCACCTCGTAAGTTTGTAGAACATTGGTAGAGATGCACATAATTAAACACAACACCAAACGAAAACCGGAAAGACTCGACATGAAGTTGCGGTTCATTAAAACAACTATGAGCCACTACTTGGAAAAGTATTTGGTTTTTCCGATGGATGGTTACATCCCAACCGACACGTGATGAAAAGATTTAGATCCTTCGATTGTAATAAGTTTGGGGAGGGTGTGGAGTTGTTTAAATAAAATAAATCGAAAAGTAAATAGCAAGATGCAATAGATTCCGTATATATTACATATAAAAAAATAAAACTAGTATATAAGTCCATATCGTGAATTATATAAAAAGACAAACAACCATAAGAATAAAATACGAGTGTATATAAATACGCGACATGTTATGAAATAAAATAAAAGTATATAATTACCTTTCAAATAATGTAAATAAGAAACATTAGAAAAATAATCAAAACAACATAATTCCGACAAAACACGGTTCAGAAACCACCATTAAATAATAAAGATTCTGGGCATAGAAGAGAAACCTCACGTTTTAATGCTACGAATAATGTAAATTGATGTTTGTAATTTTTTTAAAAAAGTTTATGATGTTTACTCAGTTTCGATAAATTAATAAAATTAATATGAAAATTATAAAATAATATTTTATAATTTAGTATATTGTTTCCTTGACGGGTTTTAGTTAAAATAGTTGTCTCATTTGTAAAAGTATTGCTTTCGTTTGTTCATTAGGTTATTGTATAATTACAAATAAGTAATCTTAAGTCTATATCTCGTTCTTTTATCGGTTTTCTAAGATAATAGAAATTTAAGTGAAAGATACTAAGTATAGAAATTTTTTATAAATTTCGGCATGACTTATTCGTTTATACGTCGTTTCCCATTTTTTTATAAAACTCAATATTTTTCCCTTTTCAATCAACCCGTGTTGCAAAATACTTTAATATATATCTAAACGACTTAAACAAATCAAAACAAGTATAACCAAACACACCTTTACGGCTGTTAAACAACGAAAATAATAATTAACACATTTATTTAACCATTTACCACCATTAGATCCGGTTTTATATTTATGAAATCTTAAGAGATATTGATTAGTTGATTTATATAAACCAAACGCACCCTAAAGGTTGTTTCGCAACCAACCAAACACACCCTCGTGGTGTTTTTGTCAAACCAAACACACCCTCGTGGTGTTTCTGCTTACCCAAACACACCCTTTACGGTTTCCTACTCACCCAAACACACCCCTTACGGTTTCCTGCTCACCCAAACACACCCCTTACGGTTTCCTGCTCACCCAAACACACCCCTTACGGTTCCCTGCTCACTCAAACACACCCTTTGGTGCTATTTTAACAACCAAACACACCCTTATGGGTTGTTTTTAAAAACCCAAACGCACCCTGTTGGTGGGTTTTAAACCACACGCACCCTTGTGGTGGCTGGGTGAAGGTGGTGGTGCGTGGTGTGAGGGTGACGAGGAGATGATGGTGGACATGGAGGTGATGACGAGGTGGTGGCTGTCAAGGGTGATGGCGGCTGGAGATGATGGACGTGGTGAAGTGACAGCGGGGGTGATGGCGTAAGGATGGTGACGTGGTGCAGCGGTGATGATGGTGCGATGATGTTGATGGCGTGGGTATGGTGGTCGATCATGGTGAGATGGTTGTGATGAGATGCGGCGGTGGTATAGATGGTGGCCAACGGCGACTGTGATGATGATGGAGGTGGATTCGGTGGTGTGGCAGCGGTGGTGAGGTGATGATGTGGTGTCGTAGATGTAGTGGTGGCTGGTGGGTGTGGCGTGGTGGTGTGGATGGTGGCTGTCGTGGGGTGTGGTGGCCGGAGCATGGCCGGACGGCGCTGGAGTTTGGCCAGAAAAAGATAGGAGGAGGAGGGTGATGGCTAGGGTTTGTATATAAATGAAGTAAACCCTAATTGCTATGATATATATACTTAAAAGTTATAAAAGAATCTGACAAGTCCAAATTAGATGAGGGTTAATTAGGTAAATATTTCAAAGGGACTTAAAGTGTAAATTTTGTTAAATAATGGTTCGGGACTCGTTTAAGCCACTTAACGGATGATTCAAAACACGAAACTTGCGCCGTTGCGTTCCAAATGATTTTTCCCACAAAAACGAGTATTTACATGACCAGTTTTCATAAACGTTTTAAATATTTATTTAAAATGTTTATTATTTATTTGGTAGTCATTGGGTGTCTCGGGTAAGCTTGTCCGTAAAAATACAACTTTGACTCGAACATTTGCGGTTTTTTTTCAAACGTTTCTGAATAATATGATAAATAATTTATTAAATATTTTTATTTAATAAAAAGTGATAATTAAATATAATTTAATTATTTTTGTGTCGGTACGCGTTGTTCTCGTTTCTAAAATTTTGCGAGGGCATTTCGGTCATTTTCTGCTTGTTTTTGGGTCTCGGGCAAAACTAAAAAGTTGTCCTGAATGTCGTTTTACATCAAATTGCTTTAGAGTCCGAGTCGTGAAAACGTGATTTAGCTGGTCGTCTTTGATAAGTCAACTTAGGAATAACATATATCTTCTCGTTTTCAAGTCAAATAAGTTAAAAAGAAATTTGCACATGAGAGATATGTAATAATAAATATGATTTATTATTTAAATATGTTCTGAAAAATTACC
Source organism: Tanacetum coccineum (assembly GCA_026074375.1). Taxonomy (NCBI): domain Eukaryota; kingdom Viridiplantae; phylum Streptophyta; class Magnoliopsida; order Asterales; family Asteraceae; genus Tanacetum; species Tanacetum coccineum. Next base: position 16,993 of record BQNB010014189.1, on the reverse strand, counting down.
TGTTACACGGTAATCGTTTTTATGTGACAATAAAAGATCAAAAGTCAAAAAGTCAAGTCGGACCCGAAAAGTCAAAGGGTAAAATAGTCATTTAAAATTCTAAAAATTGCCGGTTGTTACAGTACCTACCCCTTAAAGGAATCCCGTCCCGGGATTCGATTCTTGCTAACCTATTGTGTGACCAAGAAAATAGTTAAGATTTAATAACCGATTTTTAAACATGGCGCTGATAGCTTTAGTCAGCAAAATTAAATGTTTCGACACTTCTCAATATACCAAAATTTTTGGCTAGGTTTGACCAGGATATTTAATCCATCAAAATAGGTATCTCAAAAAAATATCATTACAGTCTTATGACTGATATAAACACGTTATGAAGAAAGTCTCATAATAGTAAAAGCATCGAAGGAGAAAATGTAGTCGCGTGAGTATGTTTGTATAAAGTTATAAATGTTTAAGGACGGAGTCTCGTTTCTGATATCTGTAATATTCGATGATTAATAATGGACGAGGCAAATGGATGTAAGTATTCAACTTACTTAGGTAGTACTAGGACGTATCATGACCTAAATTGTTGCACCATTGGTCTGCAACGGATAAATCAACCAAATACTATATCGATAGAGTGTTTTCTGGTTTAAGGGGCTTGAATTACTTAATGAATAAAGTTGTACGAGCTAGGACTGCTCAACGACCCAACAACAGCAATATAACCATGACAACTATAACAAACGGTGATGGGAAACGGAAAGTGAGGACATTTCGAGAAACAATATCCCAAGTATAAAGTTCAACAATTGGGAGGAGCTCCCAGGAGAGCTTACGCGATAGGTGACGAAATATTGTACTCAGTCGGTTAGCTCCACAGACAGTTCATGATTGCAGGGATTCGTAATGGCAAAAGTAATGACTTAAGAATGAGATCCAATAGTTCCAAGTGAGGCCTAAAGATTCTGCTGAGTGGTAAGACACTATTGTGTTTCTAGACCTTTTTACCAGATTTCGGTGATTTTCGGGTTCAAGTTCATACTCGTGTCATATTGGATACCATTAAGCCCACTCATTTATAATTCATCATTTGCATAAAGAAGTGTCTCAATTTATGTAAATAATGAATTGATAAACTTATGGTTCGGTCATTTACAATTTATCTATTTAAATGAAGAGGCGTCCCAATCCTTTCAAATAAATAGATTATAAATCATCCTACTTAATAATTTCCGATGCAATACGCGTACACACATAACCTTCAGGGTGGTGAATGACATATCGATGCAGGTCCTTTAATGAGTATGGGACGAGTGTTTGAAACTCGTCTTCGGAGACGGGGAGTAAACAATTAGGGAAATCGACATAGTGTTCAAAATAATTGATGAGTACACGGTTAAAGTAAATAAGATAAAGATCTTCATAAATGAGTTAACATAGCAATTATCGTATCAATACTCCTATTACAAGTCCCGCCCATACAAGACTTGTAATACTTAGATTTACACATAATTCCATGTAAACAGAACTGTGATGGGTTTTGTTAACATATCCATTATTATATAAATCCTCATATTACAAGTCCCGCCCATACTCCTACTTATTCCATGTTAACAGAACTGTGTACGGGTTTTGTTAACATTGCAATTTTCATATCTATCCTCGTATTTACTCAGAAATGTCCTCCCATACAAGGCACTTGTACATACTTTGCTTCATACCATATATTCCTGTAAACAATATTGTGACGGGTTTCGCTTAATACGATATAGTTTTATAAGTTATCGAAAATATTATATTCTTAAGAGACCAATTGTTTAACTTACCAATGTCTGAGAACGAAGGCCGAGACCATTGTGCAACTCACAATGTTAGAAGTAAAATGAGACCATTGTGTAACTCACAATGTCTTAAGAAATGTTCTAGTATTTATATAATTAACTCTTATATAAATAAACGTACGATATACACAAAAGGGATGCAAGCATATTATATATATATATCATTATCATTATATTTATTTATATATATATATTATATATGTGTAACGTCATGTAAGCACTTATGTAACAAGTAAGGGGAAATCAAGTAAGCAAGTAGTGTGTATGCACTTTGAAAATGTTTGATATGATGCAATGTTTGTGAAAAATGGTTATAGACTAGGTAACATATGCAACCTAGTTCTCTATAACCAGTGTTCTGTTTACCAATCTGGTAAACACCCAAAAGATGAGTCTCCACAGCGAAAATATGTCCGGGTGTGGTTACTTCATAATACAACAACACAAGATACAAGAGAACGACCTCTAAATGTGTCGTTTGAAAAGTAATCTCATTGATTTTCTTGAAATTGATATAACATTTGTCTCATGATTGCATCACAATGAAAAGCTTGAAAGCAATACAACGAGAATTGATCATTTGTATGTAAGTAGAAATCTATAAATGAAATTTGTCAATTTAGACTCCCGATGCACATCAAGTTAAGCCTAGAATCTAATTTCAACTAAGAAAATCCTGCTTAAAAAGGGTCAAACAATAAAGTTGGTGAGTTCATAGGTTTGTTTAAGTATAAATTATGCATCAAAGATTTGCAAAGTGTGTATGACCATTTCAACCATTATAATAGTCACAAAATTGTACGTATGAAAGTTGGACCGCAATTGTTCAAAGTATGCATGATAATTAAAACCATCACGACATGTTTTAAGTATGTATTGCCCAATGAGTGATTACGATTTACTCTTATGTTATGATACAGATGCACTATCGGATCCTATCGTAGTGTCCCCTCCTGGAACAACAGGGCAGTAATGATAAAACCTTTTGAATCATCGCATGTGTCCCCTCCAAGAACACCCGGGCAGTAATGAATATGTACCCCTCGCAGGTGTCCCCTCCAAGAACACCCGGGCAGTAATGAATATGTACCCCTCGCAGGTGTCCCGTTAGAAAAAACGGGCATTTCTTGTAGTTATCAGTTCATTCCGCTTAAGCTTATCCTTGTTCATCTTCAAAAAGTAAAAGCTTTTCGTATTTGTGACCAAACTGGAAGTCAAGTCAACTGGATATATAGCGAGCTATGTAAAGGAGTATGTAGACCAATTTGTAATCAACCATTGTTAAAGGCAGTTGCATTCTCCATGCATGTGCTACAACCAAATTTAATATATGTATTACTAAGTCACTGGGGGTACTTAACGCCTCATCGGGATGGGTGATACTCACCGTTGTCGACTGTTCTGGCAGAAATGCACAGATTAAGCATAATCACGAACGAAAACCAGAACGGCTCGACCAAGAAGTTGCGGTTTATCTTAACGGCTATGACCCCACTAGCCTAGGATAAGTATTTGAGTTTCTGTGATGGATGCGTCTACAATCAACGCGACACGTTGATATAAAGTGTTTAGATTTCTAAGTTGTAATAGTTTGGTGGTTCGTTTATACTAAAATGAAATCGAAAAGTAATGCAAGAAATTTGTAATATATTCGCATATAGATTTTATATGAATAATATAAACATGTTTATAAATTATATGGTGAATTATATAACAAAGACAAAACAATAACCAATAAAGAAAATCGAGGTGTATATAATGAACATGTACATAGTATTATATATGAAAATAAAATAAAAGTTATATAATACCTTACCAAGGGTGTTATATAAGAAACGTGAGAAATATTTGACAACTATAATTCGACACGTGTTTCGAAATCACTAATTATAAGTAATAAAGATTTCTTGCATAAATGTAAACAACAACCGTTTCAAAGTCATTGAAATTATATAAATGGCCGTTTTGATAAGTTTTTACACAAAGATATTACTTCTATTATTAGTCGGGTATTATAAAATATAATATAATAATCTTATATAAGTTAGTATTTCGTTTCTTTGACGGGTTGCAGCAAAAATAGTTGTCTCGTTTGTAAATTTTAGTTTTACGTTTATTCCACCGGTTTATTGTCATAATTATCATTGAACTATCTTAAGGAGTATACTAATCTATCTTTTCTCGGGTTTCCAAGATATAGAATTTTTAAGTGACTATACTAAGGATAGAAAATCTTATAGAAATTTTTGTACATGTGTTATACGTTGATTTGATCATTGTCCAATTTTGTTCTAATAAACTTATTGTTTTCCTTTTTTTTCAAACGATGTTGCCAATATTCTCGCCGTGATCAATATAGATATTAGACGAAGTATCAATAATAAATAACCATAAAGTAAACTTCTAACGTTACCCCTATACTGCTAAACTGAACGCACCCTAACTGCTAAACCAAACGCACCCTAACTGCTAAACCAAACACCCCTTATGGTTATTACTAAACCAAACGCACCCTTATGGCTGTTATACAGCCAACCAAACGCACCCTAGTGTTTTTGTTAACCCCAATAGGCATCCTTCGGTGTTTTGCTGCTTAACAAACAGCACCCACTGGTGCTTTCTCTTTAACCATTCGCACCATTTGTGTGGTTACACAGCTACCAAACGCTCCCTGTGTTCCTGTTTATCCCATAAACGCACCCTTTCGGTGTTTCTGCTAAACCAAACGCACCCCTTGGTGCCTCTCTTAAACCAAACGCACCCTTTGTGCGGTTACACAGCCAACCAAACACATCCTAAAGCTATTAACAGCAAACAATAACGCTCCCATTATGATGGTTTTTTCATCAGTATATAACAATAACACACCCTTATGGTGCCGGAGGCTACCAAACGCAACCCGTGGGGTGGTCGAGAGCAAAACCAACGCACCCTTGGTGGTGGGGGTTTTGGGCTCCTGGCTGGTGGAAGATGGTGGGATGACGAGGATCGCGGTGCATGGCGTCGGTAGAGGTAGTGATGGTGTTTGTGGCGTGAAGTGGTGATGAAGGTGATGGTGCCGTGATGATGTTGGTGGAGTAGGGTGGCGGTGGGAGTGGCGGTTGTGGTGGTGATGATGTGTGGTGGATCGGTAGGAGGGTGTGGCGTGGAATGGTGATGTGACAGCGAAGGTGAGGCAGCCATGGTGGTGGAGGGCGTGGATGGGGTGGATTTGTGGTGTTCGCCTGGCTGCCGCAACGGTGCCGAAAAAAACTCGTCGGAGCGCGCCGGATTTGAGGGAGGGAGAAAGAGTGTGTGGCTAGAGTTACTAAATGAGGAATCCCTAATGTTAAGTTTATATTTATATATATATATATGAAAATTTTTAAATACAAATAGAAGTGGTATATAGCTAGGGGGATTTCATGTAAAATATTACCTATGGGGACTTAAAATGTATTTTTGTAAACTAATGGTTAGGATGTTTAGGCTAGTTATCGGTGGATTCAAGATACACGAAAGTGAGCCATTACACTTCGAATTGATCTTTTCCCACAAAACAGTAAGTATTTACATGATCGTTTTCATAAAACGTTTTAACAATTTATTTAAATTGTTTATATTTATTTGGTGTCATTCGGGGTGTCTCGGTAAGCCTTTGTCTGTTAAAAATTACAACTGTGATCTCGATACCTTACGGGTTTTTATCAATACGTTTCTGAATTAATTGAAACATTTATTTATTATTTTTTTTTTTTTAGTTAAAAAGTGATAATTAAATATAATTTTATTTATTTTGTGTCGGTACGCGTTGTTCTCGTTTCTAAAATTTTGCGAGGGTATTTCGGTCATTTTCTTCTTGTTTTCGGATCTCGGTCAACTAAAATGGTCCGTATATGTCGTTTTACATCAATTGCTTTGGAGTCCGAGTCGTGAAAACGTGATCTAGCGGTTCGTTTTTGAATAAGTAAGCTCTTGGAATAACATATAATCTTCGCGTTTTCATTCAAATAAGTTAAAAAATAAATTTGCACAGAGAGATATGCTAATAATTAAATATGATTTAATTATTTAAATATTGGTCTGAAAAAATTACCGGTTATTCGTAATCCTTTTGTATGTGAAACAATCAAATATCCAAAAGTCAAAAAGTCAAGTCGGACCCAAAAAGTCAAAGGGTAAAATAGTCATTTAAAATTCTAAAAATTGCCGGTTGTTACAATACATATGCATATCTTTCTTAGCCATAAGAAAAATAAGGTGAAATCTAAAGAATACCTCGAGAGGTCGTTGGCAAAAATTGGTTTGAACCCTTAGATCTTAGCGTGGTGCGGAAGTTAGTCACTCAGGAAACACTTAATCCTCCGACCGTGACGAATCACTTTCGATGAGACAAATCACTTTCAGGCCCATGAACACCTATAAACCACCAGACCAAACCCTCCTGATCAAGCCAATTCTACCCACCTCGGACGAGTCACTCCGTCGCGAGATATAGTTTCGGACGAACACTCTTAAACCTCTGGTACAAACACTCGGACAAAAGCCAATTTTACCATACGAACGGGACCCGTGTACGATCGAGTTCTCACTCACCGGAGAGATCAACGTCTCCGATCAAGTTCACACCTCTGGACGAGGCCCACGCGTATCCGACCAAGCTATCCTCTGGACGAGACCCAAGCGTCTTCGATCAAGCCCAACTCCGATTGAACCCAACGAAACTCCGATCGAAACCACTCCTCCAATTAAAACAAACTCCGATCGAGACAATACCTCTGATCAAGACAACCCCCACCGTTTGAAACAAGCCCTCAAAACCAACCCCCCGACGTAGGAAAACATGTTCCGGAATAAATCACCTCCGGACGGGATACCTCCGACCGAGCTCAAAAGAAGGAACCCTTTGGTAGGGCACTCAAGTATAATCTACAAGTGAGAGAAGGGAATAAGGAACTAGGTGAAAAAAAATTAGAATGGATGTGGTAAAATGAAAAGTAAGAGCCATATATATAGGACCTTGGGGGAATCCAAGGGTTATGAGTATTGAGTGGGGTTGGGCCTAAAAAGCCCGCGACATATGGGCTAGTCAATCCGGGTGCGCCGCTTGACACATGTGTCCGATAAAGCACCATAGTAGCACAACAAAACTACAAAATATGTATCGCTTAAAATTCAAACGGTAAAAATAATTACAAAGTATATACGTTAAAAAAACATTGATATGAACTCTGGATGAATACCTTGAACGACTAGACAAGCTCTCTCTCCTTTTTAAGTCTAGTACCAACTACTCAACAATACGTTGATACTAGACTAAGGGGATATAATGAGGTATGGTCTTCTCTGGATACTTTGGGAGAGATAATCATAATTAACTCCTAATATTTTCCTCTAAGACATAACACTCCATGTTAGAAACCACGGTTTTATACTGAATAGCTAGGGTGGACAATGGGCACCCTAGGTCGAGGCAATACACTAAGGGAGTAGTGCTCCTCGGGATGCTAAAGGAGAAGCAAGCCTACTTCAGGAGGGTAAGGACTTAATAAGCAGCTCAAACTATTGTAAGCTAGCAATAAGCCTCCTCAGGAGGTAAGGAGCAGCAAGCCTCCTCAGGAGGTAAGGAGCAGCTAGTCTCCTCAGGAGATAAGGAGCAGGAGTCTCCTCATGAGGTAAGGAGCAGTAAGTCTCTTTAGGAGACAAAGAGTAATACCTATGCAAGAGATAGAGCCTTGTCCCCATCGAAGCTAATACACTGACGACTGACGTACGATGTACGAATGACACATGCGTCTGATCCACAGCCAGTACTTGGAGCATGGGGACAACTTTGACCCCGAAGACAAAGTCTGATACATTGTTCAGCGCTGTACGTGAGCTGCCTCTAGAAAGAGAAGACAACTTAGCTTCCACAATACTGGTGTCTTGGAGTTAAGCCCAGGTAGTATATAATGAGATGTTCACACACATGAACATGACAAGTTACACATACACACTTCTCGTACTCTCTCTCTCTAGCTTCTCTTACTAAAACTTATACCAAACATACACTTACTCTCACGCCGGAGCTTGGTCTCGGATTAAAACCTCGGGGCGAGCTAACGATGTTCTTTCTTATTTCAGCCTAGGAGACGAAGGAGCAGCTACAAGACCTCCTAAGGACCAGGGCTGAAGAGCATCTACGGAAATTTGCTCGAACACAACCAAATAAAACAATGGAACAATGATGGCCACATTCAATTGTTATGTTCATTCTGTTACATCGTCGATTACTTCCCTTTATTAATTCATTACGCCTAACTAAACATACCTTTAATGATTCAAGCCTGAATTTAGACTTACATAAATCATTAAATCGATATCAAACAACAGTAAAAAATTAAGATTTATATTAATAATAAGTAAAAGAAATTATACTCTTACAATGACTTAGCAAATGTAGTGATTCAATCATATTACATCATTGTTTTTTTCTTTTTTACTCTACATATTTTTTTAAGTCATTGTGTGAATATAATTTTATAAAACTTTTGTAGAAATATCATTTTCGGAAAAGTAATGTGAAAATCGGGTTAAGCATAATAGACTGCGGATCGGACCGAACATATTTTGATCTGGTCTTCGGTCCTCGATTTCTGGTATGGTTCGATTTTACACGAAACCGGTTATTATGTTTTGTTTGATCGGATCAGACCGAATATCTGAACCGGATCGAACCGACCTGAACATAGACCGAACAATTTGATCCACTCCTCGATTTTATGTTTGAGACTAAACGAGACTAAACGAGATGGAAAGAGACCCGCGCGTTGAGGCGGTTTTTGGGTAGAATTCTGTTCCTTTGTTTGGGATTGTTGGCGGCTAGATTGTTTTGAGTATCTATTGTGTGCGGCCGATCTGTTGCACTTACACGGAAATAGGCCAGATCTTAGATCGTTACAACTAGACTTCCTTTTGGATATGTTGTTTTCCGGAACCGTGCCTAATCTTGTTTAGTAAATACAGTGCATTGTGTAACAACCACAACAACATTATAATACATAATAAGCTGATAGAAGGGATTATCATCTCAAGAATGACCAGTGCAGTCCAAAATATGATACATAATCAGTTTAAGCTATTAAAAATAGTTACACATTTACAAATATATTATTCTAAAAATAAATATCAGCCTTAGAAGAATTATTTATTTGTAGCCTTTGTTATGTCTAATACTCCAGTTACAAACACGTCTTTTGCTCCTCAAACCTCACCTTCTGCTGTACAACTACTTCAGTTCGCATCCGTATTTGATGTCGGCTAAACAAAATTAAAAACAAAACAGCCACTCCAAGTATCTCCGCAGGGAGTGCACCCCAATTTATATTTTTTAAAGACTGAATACTAATAAGTAGAAGGCTCAAATCATTAAAGCATATAACAATACATTCTAACCTGAATAAGTACCTATCATTGTTCCTATGCATGAATAACTTAACTGTTGGAAAAATAGTTGACTCCTGTCAAGTTTATTAATTTGTGTGATCTGGTTGTCATTACGAAGAAATAAAAGCTATTGTCATAAATTTTCGAACATTCTTAATTAGAAGAATACGGGGTTTGTTTGTGAAAAAAACACAGATATTAAGTTTGTGCTGATGGTTTGCCAAACACCAGATTATGCTTACTTAAACACAAACTTCCCCTTTCGTCCAACATCTAGTAAGCAAGGATTTCAACGCTTCCTCACTTCGATAACAGTCAGAATTAATATGTCTACTTCCATTTTATTCATACATTAAAGAATGACGGCCATGTCAGGACTTTTGTTATTACTATATATAATGTAAGTGTCAAAATGATACTTATTTACCGGCCTAGAGATGAGATTGTTTCTGTCGACTTTGGTTTACTCATCCTCTTTCTATCTTGTTGCTGGATCTAGTACGTTGGCCTTCTAGCTTTGCTATTTGCTGAAAATGCACATAACATAATTTGTGATTAAGATGTACCGAGATCAAAATTCAAAATTAATATTATTCTTTAAATGGATACATGCATTTTACTTGTTGATGATTTGTAGAAAGTGCAGCCAATGAGACTTGTCTCTTTTCTTATGCAGCTTGCAACCACTCCAGACTTTCGTCATTTATTTTGTGGAGCTAATGTCATAAAATATCAGTATACGTTATAAGGTATCCTACATTGCTCATTACACTTTTAATCTATACCAATTTAGACATTAAACTAATAAAAATGCAATGCATCGTTATTCACCTTTAGTCACAATGTCAATTGATCTTGCACGCTCGGTATGCTTAACACGGGTCTGCAAACGACCGTAAGAACGTCCTTGTTCCAGATCACTACGAACAACCTCTGACAACAAACCACTAAAATACCTATCAACACGCTATCTGAATTTCTATAAATATTTTCTATTTAAGAGGACTTAGAGTTTTGTTAATATTTTTTTGTGGGGCTGAGCGATAAATTGGGCTCTTCCAAGCTTTGTTGCTTGTTTTTTGTGACGTTGTTGTTTTGCGTTTATGTGGTCAAAAAGGAAAAAATAGAAAAATATACTAAGCCTGGCAAGGAAAACTCATCTACTATTTTGTAGAATTGGAAGGGGGTTGTTTGGCAATGTGAATGGAAAGAAAAAACTTGCTGATATATATTGATATAAATACAGGTTATAGATTCTGAACGGTTAACGGTGTCCCTAGTCTGTTCTCCCTGCTTATTAAGAGTCTCCGAAGCATGTGGCTCTTTTGGTACCACCTTTTGCTTTCTTTTGTTCTTACTTCTTGAATCAAGCAAACGCATTCCCAATCCATGAACTGGATATCGCCATGCTAACAAAACACGATAGCAAAAACGATTTCTTTGAGCCGTTTGGGTTTCCTCTTAAAGATTCTGCCCGCCACAACAAAGCATGACATTCTTGGCATTCTTCGGTTCGGTTCCATGATCTATAACGATAATTTGTGTAAAATTGTTAAAATAATTAGGCTTACCATAACAACTTCGCCCTTTCATTACCTGTACGCGTCGAATATAATGCATACATTATGCGTGGAATATCTGAGATGTAGACCATGTTAGTTTATGGACATAAATTAGTGGATGTGTGTTAGGATCGAACTCGAGATCATGGGATTGCACACTTTACGTATGAAGAGTAAATGTTTAATAATTATTTATAAAAAGGTTATATTTAATTATAAATACACTAAACCATATAACGACCGGTTAGTATTTAAAGGATCATGACTAAACGACAGTTAACTTAATTAAAACGAAAAGGATATAGATGGAATTAAAGAGATCAAAGATATGTACAGATCCTTAAGGATAGCACCGATTCGGCTATAGGATTAGGGTATTCCTATCTTTGTCTAACTTGCTCTCTAAGTTTTCCACACTATAAATAAAGGGCCTAGGGTCATTGTATTCTCATCTCTTGTGCAAATACAATTCCCAAAGTCTTTTCTCCCTTCTTTTTTGTCAAAACCGATCGGCAAACCATTCTAGTGGGTTGATCGAATTTTTTAAGTATCAAGAAAAATTGTTTTGTGTTTATTACTAGCAAATTGTTTACTTGGTATCAGTAAGTGTGTACAAGAACGTGTTCAATCACACTATTGATTGTATCTTGATTGAATTACCAAAACGGTAAGGGGTACATTCTCAATAATCTACATAACCCTAATTAGGGTAAGATCACGAACAACGAAAAACAAGAATGATTCTTGTGCTCAAGGATCCAACGGTATGTACCCGACCGGTTATTATATGCATGTTAATTATATGATTTGTTATCGTTGACTATTAGTGCTTTGATGTTTGATTAGATTATAAATTGTTATGGCATGCCTGAATTCAAAGTGGCATCACGAGCAGTTTTAACATGTTTAATAATTACCAAAACTAAAATCTTAAAACCCAATTAGTGTATTGTTGATTAATTACATGGTGTTTACGGGTTTATAAAAAAATTAGGGTTTTGTACCCTAAATCACACAAGTTGGTCGATTATTGATATAAATATTTTTTGAAATACCTAGAAAATCAAAATATTATCAATAACAACCCTGAAAATCATTCCATCAACATATAAAAATACCATATATACATTAACCTCTCTTTCCTACCAACAATACAAATATACAATTCAAAATATTCTCCCCAGATCCAAACAATCTTTATATAACCCAGGTCACACATTCAAAAATACTTAACAATTGTACCTATTCTTTATTAGAATAATCCCTAACTTAACTTACCTCACCCCACTATACAAATTGTACTCCACAAACATATTACCACCCATAAACTTATGTGTTATGTGGCTATTTTTATTATGGCACCGCTTACCCACAGCCACCTGCCCCCCGCATAAATTTTAGAACGGGACAACGCGTCTACGACCACAGAAATAAATTAAATTAATTTTAATTATCACTTTTTAATAAAATAAAATATTAATAAATTATTATCATATTATCAGAAAGTGTGATTAAAAAGCAAAGGTCTCGAGGCAAAGTTGCCATTTTACAGACATGCTTACTCGAGACACCCAAATGATACCAAATATATACTAAACATTTAAATTAAAGGGTTTAAACGTTTGAATAAATAGTCAGTAAATACTTTTTTTGTGTGGGAAAAATCATTTCGAATGTAATGGCGGGCAACTTTCGTGTCTTGATTCCACCGTTAATAGCCTTAAACGAGTCCTGAACATTATTTTACAAAAAATTTATCATTTTAAGTCCCTCTTTAGTAATTTTTTCATGGAAATCCCCCTAGGACTATTATCACTTTTCTATTTTGTTTTATATAATTGTCTTATTTATTTTTATATATAAACTTTGACATTTGGGTTTCTCTTTAGTATCTCTAGCCTACCACACTCTTTCTCCCATCTCTCAAAATCCGGGCGCGCTCCACGACGAGGTTTGTCGGCCACCGTTGCCGGACTGCCGAGGTAACAACACACATCCACATCCACCCAATCACGCCTTTCCACCACTATGGCTGCCTCACCTTCGCTGTCTACATCACCATTCCACGCCACACCCTCCCTACCGTTCACCAACATCATCACCACACACAAACCGCCATCCCTCGACCACCCTTCTCCACCAAACTTCATCACCGGCTCTCCACTCACCTTCATCACCACTTCACCGCCACAAACACCATCACGACCTCTACCGACGCCATGCACCGCGATCCTCGTCATCCCACCATCACCACCACAGCCAACACCACCAAGGGTGCGTTGGTTTTGCTCAGCCACCACCAAGGGTGCGTTTGGCAGCCTCCACACCATAAGGGTGTGTTTGTTTATGTGATAAAACAACAATAACGGGTGCGTTTTGGTTTATGCTGTTAATAGCTTTTAGGGTGTGATTGGTTGGCTTGTGTTTTGTTGTAACCGCAACACAAGGGTTGCAGTTTGGGTTTATGAGGAGGCACCAAGGGGTGCGTTTGGTTTAGCAGAAACACCGAAAGGGTGCGTTTGGGTTAACAGAAACACTAGGGTGCGTTTGGTTGGCTGTGTAACCACAACAAATATGGTGCGTTTGTTTAGGTGATGCTACCATTTGCGGGTGCAGTTTGGTTTAGCAGAGAAGAAAGTAAACACCGATTAGGTATGCGTTTGGGTTAACAATAAACACTAGGGGTGCGTTTGGCATCTTTTACTCGCGCTAATTTTACCTCGAATGCATCGTAGGCGTCAATTTGATCTGTTGTTGAAGTGTGATAAGTGTAGTAGTCATGAGTATGAATGATAGAGCTTTAGAAAACTCGATATATATATTGTCTGTTATGGGTTGTGTTTTCGTGTGATGCTGATATAGTAGAAGCTCAGAGGCCATAGGAGGTTCGTGTGCTTGTGGTTGTGGTAGAATCAGTAGTGAGCAACGTCAGAGTAAGTGATAGTTGGGTGTTGGTATTAGCGGTGTTCTACCGCTTAGTCGTTTTTTTAATTTATTAAAATTACTTGTTTTTATGGTTTATATATTGACATGCGAAATTTTGTAACAAAAAGGGTAATGTTTGAATAGAAAAAAATAATATGGGATAAATTCTTTATATAATAATTATGAATTGTTTTGAGAGTAAATTGATATACTAGTTTAGTTGATTGGTAATTTTCGACTAAATAGTTAGAAAGGCTTCATTCTCACTATTTGACAAACTGATAATTCTGGTTGTGGGAAGATTAACGCAGTCGCTGGTCAGTAACCGACTTATGAAGGAAAACGGTTGATGCTTCAGCGCTGAGTCCGTATCTCTCGGCCTGTGTGCGTAAAATTGGACAGTTTACCTACGTCTTTTTTAAGTGTACAAAGTTTACATTTAAGGTTGATTTGCACTTCAATTCCACATCCGAAACACTAAGTCGAAAAGCTTATGGCTAAAGTACGTTTGTGTTCGATAATTGTGTGGTACTTCTTTAGAATTGGTTCATCTTAAGGTTCAACCAAAATATTTGTTTATTTAATCGTGCCTCCCTTAAAAGTTTAATAAAAAGTTTTTTATTATATTAACATATGCTATGGAGCTTGTATGCATGCTTCTCCAATACATAATTTTTGAGTTTTCAACACATCCTATACATTAGGTTACCCTTAAATTATAGTCGAATGCCTTCTAATTAACAAACACTTGAAGTTTGCCATTTCATGTCATGTGAAGAACTTGACTAGGATTGTAATGGACAGAAAAACCTATCATGATTGAGTAGACCTCACCTGGGCAAGGTTTGACGTTCTGTATGTTAGATTTAGACGACTTCTTTTAATTGAGTTTATTTTTTGTAAGTGAGAACTAGAGAACTCAAGGCAATTAAGATGGGATGAACAAATGTTACAATTGCAAACTAGTTTTGGCAAATGTAAATCCCAATAAAGATCTAGAATTTGAAAAATTGTTTTGTGTCAATTAGTTTGTCTCGAAACCAAACAAAAGGTTATAAACCATGTCGTATTTATTATTAATTAGCCAGATCACATGTATTCTCTGTTGATGGGTTTATGTCAATATGGGTTCTAGTTTTCAAGAAAATTCTATGGTTATATGAATATTGCCTGGGTATTTTATTTTCTTGAAAAAATTGTATTATGTAAATACTATTATTGAACTTTTCTGTAGATAATGAGCTCACACCCGATTATAACAACCACTTTAAGATTTGCGTTACAAGCTTTCTTTTTTGAACGAGAAAATGTAAATGGCGAAAGTTCAATGATTGGTACCGTTCACTTCTAAGAATTGGTCCTTTGAGAGTGGGCGGTAGCGTTACCTATGGACTTTTTGTTTTAATGCATGGGCCCTGAAGAACCTCCCCACTGAGGATGCTCGCTGAGAATGTTAAAGCTGCATGGAAAGCTGAATACAAGAATACATTCATGACGTCATCGGCTTGTTTAATGCTTGGAGAATGTTCACCTGCTCTTCAAAGGCACAGTTGGTAACTATATTTTCCCGGCAAGCATGCTTGTATGAACTAAGAAGAATGTTTGATAAAGCCAAAAGCATGTAGAGATCTACGATTTGGTGGATACCTGCACAGCTGACTAAATAGGGCGTGGAATAATTTGGAGCCGCAGCCGTCTCTCGTGAAAAGCTCGGGATCGGATCGGTAAAAAATAGCTCGAACGTCGCCGGTGCCCTAATAACGGAGCTCAGCCTCGTGCTCGAAGCCTATAAATTGCTGCTCATTATTAAATCGAGCTCGATGCCGCGAGCTTTACATACCAAAGTCGTTGGGCTAAGCGAGCCTAAACGAGGCCTAAAACAAAACTTTTGGTACTTAAAAATATATGCTTAGGTTATTCATATGCGAGAGCCTTATTTAACGAGGTCTAATATTACAAGCTATTAACGGCTGTGACTCTCAAATTGGCGTTTGTTTTCGTTGTTTTAACAGCTTTAGGGTGCGCTTGGTTCACCGTTTTAACAAGCCATAAGGGTGTTCGTTTTCGCTGCGAAACAGCCACATAGGGCGCGTTTGGTTGGCTGTGTAGCAAGCACATAGGGTGCGTTTGGTTCATTGTTAATAGCTAATAAGGGTGTGGTTGGTTTTACTTATGTTATTTATTATTTGATCTCGTCTAATTATATATATTGATCACGCGAGTATATTGCAACATAGTTTGATAAAAAGGGAAAAACAATGAATTTTGTAAAAATGGGAAATGTCAAATAAACGAATAGGTCATGTCAAAAATTTCTATAAATTTCTATACTTAGTATTGTCACTTAGAAATTCTATTATCTTGGAAACCCGATAAAAAGGATTAAGTTATAATCTTAAGATATTCTATGTATAATTATACAATAACCCGGTGAATAAACGAAAACTATACTTTTACAAACGAGACAACTATTTTAGCTAAAAAGAAGACGAAATACTAATTTATAAAATATTATTTTATAAATTCCCGACTATAAGGTGAAATCATAACCTTTGTAAAAGCTTTACAAACATCGTTTATATGATTCGTAACTTTAAAACGTGCATTTACTTTTATACAAGAACTGTTATTAATTAATTTGGTGATCTTCCGAACACGTGTCGAAATGTGTTGTTTTAATTATTTTTCTCACGTCTCTTATACAATACTTTTCCTATATATAATACATGCCGTGTATTATATACATTTTGAATTATTCTTTCAGTTGTTTGCCTTTGTTATATAATTCACGATATGAATTATATACTTTTTTAATTTTTCATATGTAATATATATGGAATATATTACCTGCTTTGTGTTTAATTTTTGATTTATTTTATTTAACCAACCACCGAACTATACAACTTGAGATCTAATCTTTTATCAACGTGTCACGTTGATGTAATCATCCATCGGAAAACCCAAATACATTGTCCTAGGCTAGTAGGTCATAGCCGTTAAGATAAACCGCAACTTCTTGGTTGAGCCGTTCTAGTTTCCGTTTGTGTTATGCTTAATATGTGCATTTCTGTCAATCGTTCTACAACATCGAGGTGAGTTTATAGCCCCTCTTTTACTTGTTTTACAATTACTTTACAAATCTCGGGGGAGAATCCATGCTTGTTACAACTTGTTTACATATTCATGTACAATCTCTTTTGCATACTCTTATACATACTTGATTTCGTAACTTGGTTACAAACTCGTTTACATACTCGTTACAAACTCGTT
>BQNB010014188.1:21157-67554 GCA_026074375.1 Tanacetum coccineum | reverse complement strand
TATATACATATATATATATATATACACACATATATATATATATACACACACACACACACATATATATATATATATATATATATATCACACACACATATATATATATATATATTACTATTACGTATATACAATTAAATACTACAATCTCCAAGTGCGACGCAAAACATTTCACTTTAACGCACTTAACAATATTACGACATTTTTCATAAAGTTTCTATTTTTAAAAAGTTTGTCGAAAGGATAATATAATCCAAACTTAGCATTTCATCTTAATTTAACTAACATTACGAACCCTTTGCTCATTATAAACTATATTCAAAAGTTTATGCAAGTTTGACTTTCAAAAGTCAAACTTCGTAGCTGACTTTTTACCCAAAAAATAACCAAACTTGACTCTGCCGTAAAGCGTTCGTTTTTAAGAGTTACAAGGCCCGCCTTATATCAAAACAAACCTTAGAACATACTTTATCATATTCAAAAGCCTAATTTAAATTTCAAAAATTTCTTGACTAGCTACGGTCAAGTCAAATTTTTTGGTCAAACTTGGTCAACCCAAAACCTATAAAAATGACATTTTTAACATAATCCAACCATCAAAACATGTTTAACTAACCTATATAATTATACCAAAAACCATCAAACTTTTGTTAATAGCCAAATACACTTTCAATAATTTTCGCACTTGAATCTTATAGCAATAACCATATAACACGCAATATACACAAATTAATCACATAAGAACACAACTAGAAGCTTACAATGCTATCAAGAAAATCAAACTATGGTTTCCCCTTGGTGCTTAGAATCGGACGCAACCCAAACACGAACAAACAAACCTTTTTCAATCAACCAACACCAAAATAACAACAATCTAACTAATCTAAACACCCCTTATACACGAAAACACCAAGAACCATCCAAAAATTCAACTTCTTCAAATCTTATTGCATGTGAGGTTTTATTAGTGGGTTTGTAGCTCTTGAATCAAGGATTAAGAATATATAATTTGATTATAATGCATGTCGGAAATTTAACGGTGGGGGTGGTGGTTCCTTGTGGCCGATCGAACACTAAAGAGAAAAGGGGAGGAAGACAAAATTTTATAAAAAGAAAATATGGAAGTGAAGTCTTCCTTTTATAGGGAGAAGGTTTGACAATTTGACAATTCTAGTCCTTCCATCCTTAAGCCCTTTTTAAAATTAGTACACGGCATTTATTTCGTTAATAAAATCGGCCAACAACTCGGGTCACACCACATTAGTAAATATTTAAAATCCGTCCCACTAATTTTACTTTAAAACATTTATTAAAACGTTAAACCTCATAAAACACGACCTTTAAACATGGTTTTTACAAAACTCAGAGAAACGCCGTAAAATACAAAAATAACATAATCACGCTCTCGGAGTAATAATATAATTTTTTTTGACTTTCTTAGACGCTAAAAACAAATAGAAACTAAATCACGGATTGAAATTACCCTATAAATAGAAATTCTCATCAAATCTAATATAATATAAACGACTATAACTAATTTCGTAGCAAAAATAATTATCTTAGCTCGGGATAAACGTTGACCTGAAACTCGGGTTGTTACAGTAGGGGAGTGAAGTCAAAAGTACCATCGTAATGCACATCAAAGATCAAGAATAGTGAATGAGATGGCTCCATACTATAATAAAAATAAAAATTTATTATCAAAAAATGAATATATAAAAAAACCCTAACTGAAGTAGATAAAAAAACAAAATTGAAGACAAATCAAGGTGGGGACATGTATACTTTAAGCTTATGTACCTTTTGCACCAAACAATTTTGGTTTTACTCACATCACAAAGTACTATTGTCTAGCCAATAAATTAGGGTTTATGGAGATAGTGATTTGTGTGTGTCGGGGATATTGGGGAAATGGGAAAGTGGGGAAAGGGGAAGGTGGGGGACCAATGGAACTTGTACTCTTTTTATCTAATTATGGATTTAAAACGTGACCAAACATATATACGGTGAGGTGGCTTATTTAATCACATGACATGCCCAAGTCAGCATGTCAACCGGTTACCCGGTTTGTAGGTCACTCAATACATATAATACTAGTTTCATCGCCCGCCAGAATGGGCGGGCTAGCTTCATTAAAAAAATTCTAAAAAATTGAATTTTTTTGGAAACATGTAATGTAATATATATTGAAACGATAATGAAGTGTTTAATTACACACAGATCTATGCTGAGAATGCAAATACGAAATAAAACTTCTTTGTAAATGACATTTGTTGTGGAGTTTGTGTAATTGCCGTCTTTGTGGCAACAAATAACCTTCACTCCTTTCTTGCTCTTGACTTGTTCCATATCCAATCCATCACCATCCCTTCTCATGGGATATTACCAATCACCTTGTAAAAAACATAATCAAGGCGATTGTTGTTTCTTTTAACAGATTCTACATCAAACTTACAACATTTTTTAAGCCTTTTTTATAATAATAACATCAAACTCAATACACAATAAAAGAATTAACTGTATATGCAAACAAGATGCTTCGAAACAAAATTTAAAACACATAATCATGACTATAATATTAGATCCTATTCAAAATTCATAGGAAACACAAATAATAAATCGATATAAACTCACTTGATTGTCCTTTTTTGCTCTTCATCTGACATTTTTTCATCTGCCATTTCGCGGTGTTCTTGTTGGACCGATACTACATAATGCACAAAAATATAGGTACTATTAATAATATTTTAGAACTAATAATGTTTATCAAACAATTAAGTGACAGCAGCTTCATCCGCCATTCTTGGTGTGCGCTGTTCATTTCATACTTGGTGTGCATCCCATCAGAATATGAAGGTTAGCGTACTCTTGAGTCTTGATAATCATGTTTGAGTTTATTAACCTCTAAGGCATTTACTTAAGGAGCCAAAATAGACGGGTTTGGATTATGGGTTGATTTGGACTATGCAGTTTGCTTTTGATCTCTTTAGGACAATCTCTTTAGTTGCTCTTCAAACCACCACGAACCACCGGTTAAATTGATTGCTTCATCGTCTCATCATCTAGCAATCTCCTGCTTATGACAACAACAAAAATATCACCAAACAATAAGCAATATAAAAAATCTCTAATCAAGCTTATAAAAGTTTGTGTAAAGCTAATAATTCATTATTTTCTACTAATACTAAAGCTAATAATCCATTATTTTCAACTTGTGAGCTTATTAACATGAGATTATGAACAGAAAAATTGACTAATCACCACCATCTGTGCAAGTTGTGAGCTTAACATAGTTTACCAAAAGTTTCATTACTGTTTCAAAAACTATACATAAGCTTCCCACTAATAGCTTAAAAACTGATATAAAGTTTAACCCAATTCAACCCAAATACTACGAAAACAGTTTGCAGCATAAACAAAAAGCAATGTAATGAAACCCAACATACTTAGAAACTTTACTAACAACTTGTCGATGGCGATGTAATGGCAACTCATGTGACCACAATTTCATTATTGACATCCTTTGCTTTTAAAAGACAGGCCTTCATGTGACCACAATTTCATTATGATCAATATATAAGACACACCCCGTTCCTCTAACCCTAGAAGTAGTTAAATTAAAATATTAGCAGAATAACCACAAATATATTTAAGAATTATGTTTAAGTTTTGTTACCATGGAAATATATCACTGGTCAATTACACATCTATATTCGTCAAAGCTTCTATATTAGACATAGTAGAAGGTATCCATTTTGACCCATTACCTATGCATGGATCGATTCAGGTTATTAATTCTCAGTTTTAAACATATGCTTTTGTTAAAAATAATTTAGAAGATTGCATGTGTTGCAAATGAAGTATGGATGACCCATTTGACCCAATTGAGATCAAAACAACCTAGACTAGAAGTAACTAGGTTGAAATTAACCATCTCTACTTAACATAAATCGCACAGAAGTGGTATAAAATGTAATTTTTTACCTTGTGACCCGGGAACCTTCTGCACTGGTTTAGAATAATCTGTATCAACATGCCTTTCAGCCACAAGTGTATGGATTTTGGTTTCCTTTATTCTTGGGGTGATTTTGTTTACCGGAGCATGTGTATCCTATTAGAAGACAAGATCAAATAAGAATGTAGATGATGGAAATAAAGGGAACTTTGAGAGCACATTGAACTAACTCATACACTTTAAACTTAAGTGAAATTTTATTATGCTGTTTAGGATATGAATAAGGAGGTAACTTACTTCTGCAATGTGAACAGCTTCCAACACCTTTTCGACCCTTGAACCATCAATTCCCTATTAAAAATGTATATCAAATGACTTGTGTTATTTATATATTTGAGAATTATTGGGAAAATGGAACTATTAATGGAACATTCTCTTTTTTACCTTTGGTTTCAAATTGAGCAAAACAAAGTGGTTATATGCTCATATGCCCTCATGCCACCTTACTATTATCTAGTCATGATACACTAATTCATGCTCGTATCTGCTCTTAGTTAGAGTCTGAAAAATGAATAAAAATAAGATAACATTAGTGTTACAATGCTGCTTGAACATATAATAAGCCACGGGATGTTTATAAGTCACACCTCAGCAAACTTGGCAGAGTTACTCGTCACTTGCTATCGAAAAGCCTTGTATGTTGTTGTGTTGCCTGTATTCATACATAAGGCGTTAAAACTTAAAAGTATCATTTTTTTAAGTACAATAATTGTTACATGTTACGCCTTGAAAAAACAGCAGACGTGCTTCAATGCAACTGCCAAGCTAGTGATAGTATAATTGTGTGGACCTCCTTGAAGTCCAGGAAAGACGGCTTCGTTGATCTTGTCTTCAAAATCATAGAACACCTGTAAGAATAATTCGCTAATATTTGTGTCTTTAATATGTGAGTGAAACTTCGGCTCATAAAATAGCAATAATTAGTTACAAAAAATGCACCTCTTTGCCTTGTTTGTTAACTTCTATGAGACCCTTTCTGTAGATGATCATGGCACCACGTGGTCCACGGAGTGACTTGTGAGTTGTGGTGGTCACAACATCTATGTAGTTAGACGGGGATGGGATGACACCAGTTGCAACAAACATGTGGTACCTCATGTCATGCGCCTGTTACTGTAACAAATGTGAGACCTTTGTATATTTTAGGTGGTTGTCGTTTGCTAAATTTCCAATTTGTAGATTTGTAAAATGAGCTTGGAGGGCATTAGAACATACCTTAATTTCTACTCGAAGGGAAAGCTCAACTGCTACTAAGGCGGTCAATAGTATGAGCTTAGAAGGCATTCTGACCACTGTACATCCAAAGGAAAGAGAGGGTCCAAACTGATACAGCCACCAAAATGCAGAGTTTCAGTATGAGTTACATCTAACTACAAATAAAAAAAGCTTTCAACTGAAATTGTAAATATTTAAAAATCATCTATCGATAAGGAAATTATATCTAATGACCAACCTTTGTATGTAGCTCCTATAGGATACTCATAAAATGGCGGTGAAGACTCAGCACGGCCTAAAAAGATCTGAGTGCACCAAAATATCAATAATACTAAAGTCTTGCTTTATAGATTTTGCAACTTCCTGAACACATCAAATTCACATATTAGTATAGCCATGACCAACTAGACACACTTAGAAAGATGAAAATGGTGCGAGTATGCACCTGCACCATGTAATTACTTGCTCCCGCATAACGTTTATTTACTTAAATTGCATGGAAGTTAGATGATTAGAGATCAATGATAGGCCTGTTTTGAATGCTTGAGTTTATTTCATCATGATAATTTTACTACGAATAGTGAAAATAGTCTTATGCTAACTGCTATAAGTGATGATTAGTCCATTCTTTTGTCACTATCTTGTGATGGGACTATGTGGCTCGGAGTTCTGAATTCATGTAAAAGAAGCTTACATTAGGCCGGAGGGAGTTTTGAACTCCAAACATGACTGAATGTAGAAATTATGTGCTTGTGTGCATTAGAATGCCTATATTCCGGGCCCTAATTTCACAATCCAAATTTATAATCAAGAAATGGAAAATAGTTAATAACTTAAAAATAAAAACGATATTATTACCTTTTAATCCAAAATTGCTTGAATGGTCTTTATCTTCTTCTGTTTCTCTTGTACTTCTCACTGCCATGATTTCACCATGATCATCTAGAAATGTGTTTATGTTGCGAACTAAATAAATAGCAAACAACCATAATCAATTTTCTACTACCAATTTCCAGCTCAAACTAAATGCGTGCTATTTACAACGTACACCTAGCAGAACTTAGTAAAAATTCAAGCAAGATAACACAAATAAATATCAGAAGAGAACTGTAAATAACTTTTATGTATCATCGCTATTTTGGCTTGACTTAATTGTTAATATCCCTAATTATGTAATCATCAAACAACAAAAATGATTGCATGAACAAACTGCTTGTTCGATTCGGTTTGGATAATTGTTTTAGAGCTTAATAGATTAATCTAATACACAAAAAATGATTGAAGTACAGTAATTGTTACATGTTACTCCTTGAAAAAACAGCAGACGTGCTTCAATGCAACTGCTAAACTAGTGATAGTGTGATTGTGTGGACCTCCTTGAAGTCCAGGAAAGACGGCTTCGTTGATCTTGTCTTCAAAATCATAGAACACCTATATGAATAATTCGCTAATATTTGCGTCTTTAATACAGTGAGTGAAACTTCGGCTCATAAAATAGCAAGAATTAGTTACAAAAAATGTACCTCTTTGCCTTGTTTGTTAACTTCTATGAGACCCTTTCTGTAGATGATCATGGCGCCACGTGGTCTACGGAGTGACTTGTGAGTTGTGGTGGTCACAACATCTATGTAGTCAGACGGGGATGGGATGACACCAGTTGCAACAAACATGTGGTACCTCATGTCCTGCGCCTGTTACTGTAACATATGTGAGACCTTTGTATATTTTAGGTGGTTGTCATTGCTAATATATGCAATTTGTGATTTGTTAAATTGTGTTGGAGGGCATTAGAACATACCTCAATTTTTGCTCGAAGGGAAAGCTCAACTGCTACTAAGGCGGTCAATAGTGTGAGCTCAGAAGGCATTCTGACCACTGTACATCCAAAGGAAAGAGAGGGTCCAAATTGATACAGCCACCAAAATGCAGAGTTTCAATATGAGTTACATCCAACTACAAATAAAAAAATCTTTCAACTGAAATTATAAATATTTAAAAATCATCTATCGATAAGGAAATTATATCTAATGACCAACCTTTGTATGTAGCTCCTATAGGATACTCATAAAATGGCGGTGATAAGACCTTCGGCAAGTGAGTGCACCAAAATATCAATAATACTAAAGTCTTGCTTTATAGATTTTGCAACTTCCTGAACACATCAAATTTACATATTAGAATAGCCATGACCACCCGCCACACTTTAGTAAGTATGATAATGTGCGAAGTATGCCACCTGCACCATGCCCGCCCCCAATTTACTTGCTCCCGCATAACGTTTATTTACTTAAATCTGCATGAAGTTAGATGAATAGAGATCAATGATAGGCCTTTTTGAATGCTTGAGTTATTCATCATGATAATTTTACCTACGAATAGTGAAATAGTCAATATGCTAACTGCTAATAAGTTATAATTAGTGTCAATCTTTTGTCATAATCTTGTGGTGAGACTATTGCTTGTAGTTCTGAATTCATGGTAAAAGAAAGCTTACATTAGCCGGAGGGAGTTCTGAACACAAACATTGAATTAATGTAGAAATTATTGGATTGTGTGCCATTAGAATGCCTCATATTCCCGTGCACCTAATTTCACAATCACATAATATATAATCAAAATTGATATATAAAAAACTCAAAAATAAAAACGAAATTATTACCTTTAATCCAAAACTGATTCCGAATTGGTCTCTACTTTCTCTTTTCTCCTGTAACTTCACTGCCATGATTCACCAACTGATCATCTAAATCTTATGGTTTCGAACCTAAATAATTAGCAACAACCATAATCAATTTACTAACTACCAATTCCTGTCAAACCTAAATGAGTGATATTTACAACGTACACCTAGCAGAACTTAGTAATAATATCAAGAAGAAACGCAAATAAATATCAAGAAACGAAAATACCTTTTGTGTATCATCGCTAATTTCCGGCTTGATTAATTAGTCAATATCCCTAATACATGAACAACAACAACAACAAAATGATTGAATGAACATGATAGAACTAAAACACATGATAGTTCTTGGATCGTTTATAGCTCGAGGTTGTTTAGACCTCATCTAGGATCATGATAGCAAAGACAACTAACATGCGGGTGGATAAGAAACAAATCAATAGTTATCATACAAGTTTTTTTTTATTAACATACACTCCAAAGCCTCATTATTCTTTGATCAGAATAATACGGATTTACCTATCTCATAACAGTAACAAGGATCAAGGATAAAACTTGTTTACCTTGAGGTCACACACACTTATAGACGTTACATCCTATATCCTATACACAATACACAACGAACACCTGTTTTTCTGTGTACAGATAAAACTCATGGCCTAGAGGTCTCTTTATATAGTAGAGATCCTCTAGTTTTTAGAAAGGATAAGTATTAGACTACTTTAATCTTTTAAACATTTATTGATCTCTTCTTATTTTCTATTTCTTAAGGAGATCTTCCAGAATCTTAATATTCCCCTACATCTTGTAGAATTCTTTAATTGACGATTTTGATCTTTTGTTTCAATTACTTGTTTCTTTGTCTCATTTCAAAATTTCTATAATTCCCACAATCTTCCCTATTGATGATGACAAAACAAACATGTTCTTGTACGACTTCATCATAAAGCCTGATGAAATCAAAGCTTCCCCTAAAGTTGAGATCATGGATCTCCCTGAATGAAACAAACTTCCCCTTAATTCAGATTTCCTTTGTAACCTTGCCATGCCACCACACATAATAAGCTGCAAATCATATCTCTGTATTTTCCTTATTCCTAGTTTGTCTACTTAATAGGGGTCTTTGAAGATAAGCAACTTGAATCTTTAAAAATACAAATCATATATACATCTAATCAGCTTAAAATGTCTCAAATTACCCTCCATGACGCATAATAAGAATAATGATTCAAGCAATAGAACTTTAATAGCAGTAGTAATGAAACTTTACCTCTAGTGGTTTGCAAAAACAAATCCTGATGGTTACCACATTTTGGCAATAGATTCCCTGAAAACTCATAATGTGTTAACCATCTCTTGAATCTTCAATTCTATATGCTTTTTGTAATGATTACTGATGGAGAAAACTTAGTATAACAAACTTGATGTAGAAGTAGACGAACCAAACGTGTGTTTATAACTAGTTATCCAACATGATTCAAAACTCATACCAAGACCAAAGTATAAGTAGATTGCAATCTCTTGACAAAATCCTCAACTATATGAGACACTGAGCACTAAAAGGTAACTCCTTAAAGTGATAGCAAATGTGAGCATTGAGCACTATAAGAAAAATCACACATTGCTAGATTTTGAAAGTCTTCATCAACACCGTATAAGCACGAACAAGTTATCTTTAAACGTTGTAAGCCGTTTAAGATATGATAAGAACCAAAACATATGTCGTGAAACTCCACTTAAACTTGCATATAAATAATAAACATCCTTTTCGTAATCAATTTTCCCTAGAAATCCAAAACCCGAGCCTACATCATTTAGTTACATTAAATCTAAAACCAAATCCAAACAGTAAAACCAAAAACAAACAACCTTGTTTTCTGTTTTATCCGATATCCATCATGTGTGTGTCATTCGATAATGGACAAAGCTAGCATCATAAAATCATTAGAGCTCGAACAATATTAACTACTACCAAAAAGCTAGCAGTAGTAATGTTTTATTGTAGTTAGTAATTAATTGCAAACATTAATAATTTGGGCCGCACTAAATCCCCTTGGCAGCATTATTATTGAATTTAGACTGTTGCAGAACTAGCCGTGTAGTAATTACTCAGCCTTGCAGTGTATTATCTTTCTATTGAACGCTTATAGTATTAACTGCTTCAACCTTAGCATTAGTAACAAACAACTATTGTTTTAAGCATCGATTACTCTTGGTTCGAAATCTACAGTTATAATACTCATGAAGTTAATAGCAGCATTAAGAAGTGTATTAATGGGAACAAACATAAATCCAAAATAAACCATCATTCTTTAGCATTAAGGTATCATTAACCTTATCAGATACAATTCCCAAAAAAGTGCGTCATACCAAAATGCTACTTCAAACGCAAACACCAAGCAGTATTAATTTATGAAAAGGATCACATTTTAGTGTGTGTTAACCAAACCACGATCTTACCCAGTCTATCACCAGGACAGGACTAACAGCAATAATATAGCATCATATACGATCACAAAATAAGCAACGAAGGTGAATGAAATCCCTAAAGGGTTTATGTAACGCACAACAACCTAAACCTGTAAACCTTTTGTGATAACTGCTGCTTCTTCTTCTATCCAAGAACCCCTTGATGATGACAACCTGTTGTTTCAATATAATCACATGATCTGGATACCAAAAC
Source organism: Tanacetum coccineum (assembly GCA_026074375.1). NCBI lineage: Eukaryota > Viridiplantae > Streptophyta > Magnoliopsida > Asterales > Asteraceae > Tanacetum > Tanacetum coccineum. The sequence continues at coordinate 56,964 of BQNB010014188.1, read as the reverse complement.
ACGAACCTTTTCTTGTCACACCATCTGCTGCATATTCTTTTATCAAGAAACGATCACCAATAACCTTGTGTCTTCAAATCTTGTTGCGTCTGCTCCATGAAGAATTGAACACAAGTAACCCTTTAAAGATCAACAACAAATATAATCATATATATACCCTAACTAAATCTGAAACCATTATGACTGATAAAAATAATTAGGGTTTGCTGTTGTAACCGAATCTTGTAACCTTCTTAAATGAGCATCAGTAAACACAAACTTTAGGGTCTTTATACCATCAAGCAGATTATAGATCTAATATGCTTTTATCGAATTTATCATAGATTTTGTTTTTACCGAATTAGAGTTTATACAAAACCCTAACTTTACCGAATTTAACTATGAACACTGAAAAACAGAAACTTCAAAACCCTAAAACCAATAAAACCTTGAGATCCTAGATCGAGAGCCCCGTGGCTCTGATACCACCTGATAGAACTAAAACACATGATAGTTCTTAGATCGTTTATAGCTCGAGGTTGTTTAGACCTCATCTAGGATCATGATAACAAAGACAATAACATGCAGCAGAATAAGAACAAATCAAAGTTATTATAACAAGGTTTTTTATTATTAACATACACTCCAAGCCTCAATATTATTTGATCAGAATAATACTCTTACCTATCTCTAACAGTAACAGGGATCAAGAAAATCCTGATTAACTTGAGCCAATCACCACACAAATATAGAAGTCTAATCTCTACCTGTAACACATACAGACACACGTTTTTCCTGTGTACATAAACTCATGACCTAATGTCTCTTTATATAGTAGAGATCATTAGGTTTACAAAGGATAAGTATTAGACAACTAAATCTTTTAAACATTTAACTTGGTCTTCTGTTATCTTCTATCTTCTTAAGGGGATCTTCCAGAATCTCAATATTCTCCTGCATCTTGTAGAATTCTTTAATGACGATTATGATCCTTTTGTTTCATTATTTGTTTCTTTTGTCTCATCAAATCTATAATTCTCCAACGAACACTGTTGTTCGAATTTAGGGTTGGCTAATGATTTTAAGAAGCTTTTCAATTATTAGTAATCTACATACACAAAAATGATTGAAGTACAGTAATTGTTACATGTTACGCCTTGAAAAAGCAGCAGACGTGTTTCAATGCAACTGCCAAGCTAGTGATAGTGTGATTGTGTGGACCTCCTTGAAGTCTAGGAAAGATGGCTTCGTTGATCTTGTCTTCAAAATAGTAGAACACCTGTAAGAATAATTCGCTAATATGTGTCTTTAATATGTGAGTGAAACTTTGGCTTATAAAATAGCAAGAATTAGTTACAAAAAATGTACATCTTTGCCTTGTTTGTTAACTTTTATGAGACCCTTTCTGTAGATGAACATGGCACCACGTGGTCCACGGAGTGACTTGTGAGTTGTGGTGGTCACAACATCTATGTAGTCAGACGGGGATGGGATGACACCAGTTGCAACAAACATGTGGTACCTCATGTCCTGCGGTAACAAATGTGAGATACTTTGGTATATTTTAGTAGTGTCGTTTGTCATTTCCAATTATAGATTTGGTTAGAAAATGAGCTTGGAGGCACTTAGAACTCTCAATTTTTGTCGAATGGAAAGCTAATTGTATTAAGTTCGGGACAATAATGTGAGCTCATAAGGCATTTTGACCACTGTACATCCAAAGGAAATAGAGGGTCCAAACTAATACAGCCACCAAAATGCAGACTTTCAGTATGAGTTGCATCCAACTACAAATAAAAAAAGCTTTCAACAGAAATTGTAAATATTTAAAAATCATCTATCGATAAGGAAATTATATCTAATGACCAACCTTTGTATGTAGCTCCTATAGGATACTCATAAAATGGCGATGATAAGACCTTCGGCAAGTGAGTGCACCAAAATATCAATAATATCAAAGTCTTGCTTTATAGATTTTGCAACTTCCTAAACACATCAAATTCACATATTAGTATAGCCATGACCAACCAATGAAATGGTGCGAGTATGCACCTGCACCATGTAATTACTTGCTCCCGCATAACGTTTACTTACTTAAATCTGCATGAAGTTAGATGAATAGAGATCAATGATAGGCCTTTTTGAATGCTTGAGTTATTCATCATGATAATTTTACCTACGAATAGTGAAATAGTCAATATGCTAACTGCTAATAAGTGATGATTAGTGTCAATCTTTTGTCACAATCTTGTGATGGGACTATTGGCTCGTAGTTCTGAATTCATGGTAAAAGAAAGCTTACATTAGCCGGAGGGAGTTTTGAACACAAACATCGACTGAATGTAGAAATTATTGGATTGTGTGCCATTAGAATGCCTTATATTCCCGTGCACCTAATTTCACAATCACACAATATATAATCAAAATTGAAATATTAAAAACTTAAAAATAAAAACGAAATTATTACCTTTAATCCAAAATTGATTCCGAATTGGTCTTTACTTTCTCTTTTCTCTTGTAACTTCACTGCCATGATTCACCAACTGATCATCTAAATCTTATGGTTTCGAACCTAAATAATTAGCAACAACCATAATCAATTTACTAACTACCAATTCCAGTCAAACCTAAATTCCCTAAAGTCTAAATGAGTGATATTTACACGTACACCTAGCAGACTTAGTAAAAATATCGGAAGAATACGCAAATTTTTTTAAGTGTTGAAGAGTTATATGAATGTCTTACTAGATACTTGTATGTATATATGCATCTTTTTAGTCAAAGGGTCAAATTGGGCAAGAAACATTCAAAGAACCATATGAGGGTTTTAAGGAAGTGTGTTGGGGTGTTGTTGGTCAAAGGGACATAAGAACATAAGCCTTAATGGTAAGGCTTATGTACATTTGACCAACATATGAGAAATTTGAGAATTCTTGGTACATACATGCATGTGTGCCGAATTATACATGAGTTAGGAGGGAGTATACTTTGAAATTTTTATCTTAGTTAATTTATTTACAAAATTCTATGTTAGTTATAATGTGTAGTTTGTAATAAAATGTACCTAGTTGCAAGCATTTGTAGATTCTTGTAATTCTTAGTGTACAAAGTGCAAGTAATATTTATTTAGCTAAATTTTAAATAAGCTTTAGCTATTAGGTAAAATCGAGGGTATTTGTTGAAGCGTAGATAAATTATCGTGCTTCCGGTTACGCTTAAACGAACATTTATCGTTAATTGCATTTAACTTACGTAACTAATAAAATAAATGAACGAAGACCATAATTATTATCAAAATAATTATATAACTCATGATTGATGTAAACGTTTGACGGTTTGATGCCCGTTTACATTAAACGATAATATTTAGCGTACGCGATTTAATCTAACGCTTACGACTTAAAGTAAACATGTACAATTAAAAAGGTACAATGTAAATTTATTAATAACACAAATGACTCTGAAACACGAGGTGTTATATTGTTGATCACAAAGTATGGTCTAGTTCAGTGGTTGGGGCCTTTCTTTGTAAACGAAAGGTGCATGGTTCGAATCTTTCATTCGTCTAATTTTTTACAGATTTACGGAAAAGATCATAAATTATGGACGAAAATGCACTTTGACGTGGCATTTCCAGCATTAAAACTGCCATGTCACCATGTCTAGTCATCATGAAAAAATTCATGTCTTGCCCCATATATAGGTAGAAATGTGTTCAAAATTTTGAATTTTTGAATTTTTGAATCAAACAATTTCAAGCCATCAATGGTGCTACATTAAATGAAAAGTCAAATATTTATTCAAAAGTATGCATATTATGTAGGGATTTTGAAACATGTCTTTTTAAAAAATAATTATACTAATCTTTTTTTACATAGCAATTGATTTCTTTTCTATAATGAAAATAAATTTTCCATCAATTATTTGGAAAAGAGTAAGACAATGTAACAACAACATTGAAAAATCGCATTTAATTAGCAGACCATTAAGTAACCGTTGATAACGTTTATATAATAGATTGATTTGTAAGATTATGTAAACAACTTACATGTTAGATGTATAAATACAAATGGAATCAAAATTTTCAGTCGTTGAAAAACAAAAAAAAAAGAACAATCATTTTTATGTTCTGAATAAATCACGTTATTGACTATCATGAAAAAACTTGAAGCATCATGTTTATTAAAACATAGTTGGTTACCCGCGCATAGCGGCGACAATAAAAAATTTACTAACTCAACTTTTTACGTAATTTCCTACCCGCTTAGTAATTTCGTTTCACAAATGTATGTGTTCGTTGGGGTTTCCCGTAACTTTCCCGCAACACCATATTAACATCATCATTCTCGCATGTAAAAAGACAACACTCTCTCCGAAAATATATAATTTTAACGTATCAAGTTTATATTTAATTAAGATTAAAGTTGTAAAAAAATATAAATCAACATAAAATAAACCCATTAAAATGTAAAAAAAAATTTATAAAAATATATCAAAATGGATGTTGAATTAAAGAGCATAAAATTTTAAAAAATATGGTGAAATTAGATCAAAATAAAATTAAATAGATAAAAAAATATTTCAATTTAAAAATAAATGTGATTTTTTAATCAAAAGGTGACACATGTCACTTTATGATGTGATTCCCAAAAATGAGATGGATGGTCAAAATTACACCTCCTTATCTTAATTTTTAATGGGTCACACATTATAAATGGTTTATATAGTAGTATAGATATTGATAAATCTTTCTTTGAATGATTTGTAACCTAACAATAATTATAACATAACAAAATGCTTCATTTCAATATCATAACAATAATTAAATGTAATGAGTCATAAATTTATTTTTAGCTAACTAAATGAAGCCTAGTGATATTATACATATATATTAAAGATTGAGATTGCCTCCCCGAGGCTCTCATTAAAGGTTGCATATTAAATGCTGACCCGGCCCGTTGGCCACCCGGTTGTATCAAATGCATCTCCCGACCCGTGCTTTCTTCTCTCTCTTATTAATCAAACACGTATCGCATACGTGTTGCTCTCACCTTCTCTTCCTTCCACCCAGAGTTTTCTCATTCTTCGATTTTCCCAAACCACTTCTCTCTCTCTTTCTTCCATAGATCCATCTCATTCTCATTCTCTAACACCGATTCACCAACTTCTGTCTCTAAATTACGCACGACCACCGTATGATGAGGATTAAGGTTGTGTTTAATTTACTCAGATGCGGCGATGGTGTAGCAAAAATTTCGGCAGAATTGAATCTTTTTTATGGTAGGCAAACACACCAACAAATTTTGTAATTGTAAGGTATGCTTTAAGCCTAAATTTTATCCAAAAGTACTTTACATGCTTCTATCTAATCGTCCATGTCGTGTAGGTGATTCAAGAAACATGGTGTTTAATGAGGTAGTAGGCGAGCCTTTTGTGGTTGTAGGGATGCGTAATCGGGGCCCGACAACTTTAATCTCAGGTAAATTTGTCATCATCTTTTTAAATGCCTTTGTTACTATTATAAATTTAGGTTGGAGCTAATGTGGGGGTTTTGTTTTAAGCTATTTGTAGGCTAATAGCTATGTGATTTTCTTTTATGTTTAAGTTGTGTTTGTGAATCATATTCCATTATTAATTCTGCTTCAAGGTTAATTATTAAGTAGTATGGATGAAACTAAGATTATTATGGGAAATATGGGTTCGTATTTGTTTTTGTGTTTTGAAGAGAGGTTGCGGAATCTTGGAATACTAGGACGAGTGTGAGGGAATTTTTTTTGAAAGGCTAGCTTCATTTATTTGTCGTTTAATGTTGCATCATGTGAATTAATTAAAGTCTCATTATTATCGTAGTTTTTAGGAAGTTCGTCAGAAAAGTGTTCGCAGCTACAGTGGGCTCGAAGACCCTTTCCTCCTTTTCGCACTCGAAAATCTGAGCCGAATGAGTTCAGTATGTTGGTTTAAAAAATTAGATCCGTTCGATGATAGTTGAAAATGTTTGCTCTATAAAACACAATCTATGTGCCAAAATGGCAGCTTTTTGAGTCACGGTGATTTGGTTGAATTGAATCATTACGTACAGGGAGTTTGACTTATGTCCTGACGAAAACTTTCTCAGGTATGGTTGTAATATTTTTTACGCAACACATTATGTGTGTTAAAAAATGGTATAACTGAATCTGATATCACTTTGACCCATAAGTTAAATATCGCATATGTGTTATTGTATTAAAGCATTAAGCCATATTTATGTTTAAGCTGGCCCTTTTTAAGATAGAATTTAGTGACGTGATTGCTTTCTTAACCGATTACATTCATTTTCTTATATGAAAGTAAAAGATTTTAAAATATTTTTTAATTTTAATTTAATAAAGCAGGTTACTCAGGCTGTCGCTCCCGTTTTCCGTACAACGTCGCACTATCAAAGAACCTTGACACTAATGTAAGGTTTGCTAATCATATGCAAGATACATTTATTACTTCTTTATTGTGATCGCAGTATTATAAGCATGTGTTTGAACTTATTTAGGGGTTTTGAGAAGAATGGCGCTGCGATGGTTATGTTGAAGAGCTTATCCGTTAAGCGAAGGGAAATATAGGGGGTAACATTTCTATTACTAAAAGCTGATTCAACTCAATTACTCTTTATTATAACATAGTGTTGCAATGTTAATTTGCAACATGTTAATTTTTTAATAAAATATGATATATATTATATGTGCAGGTGGTTTTGTGCAACTCAGTTAGGCAATTCAGCGAAGGAACAGACACATTGTTTTGGCGAAGGTAACAATAGACAGCAGCAGCAGCATGCCCTTAATGTAAGCATGATACAAACATATTGCATTTTATGACCGTTTTATAACATCTGAAGTTTCTGATTTTCTTTTCACACTAGGGACAAATGTACTCGGATGTCGAATGCACAACCTAATAGCCAACCTAAGCCCAGAACATGCGCCGAAGCGATGTCCCACATTAAGAAATTTCACATCAACGGTAACTCGCAAAAACACTGTTTTGGTAAGGTTTTTTCTTTAAAGACCAACATTAAATCCCAGTATTTATAGCTTTATTTATGTTCTTCATTATAGAAAAAAAAATATATAGTTATATATTTTTTGTAAGCGTCGTTTTTCCGAGTCATGTATCTTGGCACGGCAGCCACACCCAGGTTGTGGATGCAGCCATGGCGGGCGTTTGGTACCTTTTCTTTTTCCGCAGGCAATAATGACAATTGTTTGTTTACCGTGCGTGGTTTACCGAGCCTCGCATCTTGGCAAGACGACCGCACTGAGATTGTGGTCTCAGCCATGGCATGTGTTTGGCACTGCTTCGGTATTTTCAGACCTGAGCCTCCTTATTTCTCTTTGTTTCATATCGACTTTTTTACCAAAAAAATGTCTCGGGTATGCATTTTAGTTTCATATACGGTGGCAGTCTTGAATGGCCTTTGGTACCACCTCTGTATTTGCAATGAGCCAATTTTATGCTTTTGTAAAGATATGATTTTTCATTTTTACACTAGACTTGGTGCGGGTTAAGTGCATAAATCGTATTGCTGCGCAAAATGAATGGACGATCGAGTGTGAGATTCGGTGGCCTTTCTTGCTTCTCATCCTCATTTCGAGTGTAAGATTAGGTATATGCTATAGGTTTCATTGCACGTCTCATTGCTATTGTTAATTTGGTTGTTAGCATCAAATCGATAGCCAATATACTAAACTGTTGCTTGATGTCGGCTTATACCACGAGTAAACGGCTATAATATAACACTCACATTTTCTCCTAACAGATAAGAAGTTGCGGACGATTTGTTCTTTCAGAATTTAATGCCCACACCTGATACACTAGCAGCTATCCCTAAAAAGAAATACAGTTAACGTACTTGCGGCGTTATGTTGCAAAAGGGTTGTGGTTTTAAAGATATTAAAAAGAGAAAAAAATGTCGTAGTGTGATAAGTCTACATATTTGATTCATGAAGCATATAGCTCACAAGTTGAACATATTGAATCTTTGCCACAAGTTGTGGTGTGTGTAAAATTGCCTTTATATTGATTCAGATATATAAACTTCGTCATAAATAACTTTTTTTTTACAAACTGACATATAAATAAAGATGCTATATTAAAATCTAATTACAACCGTTGGATCGGCTCATCTGATACAACAATGCAAATACCGAAGGCTTTCTCAAGCAACAAGCGTGCTATTAGCAATTCAAGATTCATAACAAGTTCCCATCAAAATGGCATCATTGCTGAGCAGAAAAAAGTCACCCACAGTCCAAAAGTAACGAAAATCCTTGGGGTCCCCATCATGAACGTGCCCAGAAACTCCAAGGATTCTGTCCAAGAAAGTATTATAAGTAACCAGGTATGCCTAATTCTTTTCATTAGTGAAAAGAAAATAATTAGATATATAATCTCTATTTATAATAATCATTCTTTAGAGTCACAAGTAATATAGGCCGGTCAATACTCTCCCTCCAACAAGGTAGTAATTCCAGAGGTGACAAAAGGTGTGGGTTGAGATGGTCGGGTAACGGGTCAAAATGTTTTTGTGCTAAAAAGGGAACCTTTCTGGTACAAGTCGAAATGGGTCGCAACCGAAATTTCTTAAATTAAAAAGTGTGTCAAGTATGGTTGCAAATTGTTATTTTGAAAGGCTTTTATCTGCCACTGAATAAGACTAAAACGAAAAATATGTCATCTAAAACATATAAAGAGAGTGAGAGACTGAATTTGCCACCATGTTGTATAGCAAACTGATTGAATTTGATTAAATGAGAAACTGGTAATATGCAACCCAACGATCCATGATTCATTTATATGTGACAGCATGCCAACTGCTGTACATAAGATGATAAATGCAACTTATTGTGATTAAGACTTGCTTAATTTTGTCAGTAGAAATGTAGAACATGCAGGCATATGCTTTACTATGGATCATGCTGAACCAATGTTACTCATCATCACCAATCGAATGCTTCAAGACATGATTATTTTGTTGGTTAAATTTCGTAAAATACACCACAATATGTTGGTATTGTAGCTACTTTCTTTTATTTTAATTACAAATGACCATACTCTTGCTTAATTTTGTGTGTCTTAGTATATAATAATTTGTTTCCAATAAGACTAAAGGTACAATGATAAGTTGCAAAGGGTAAACTTTGCATGTAAGGATCATTAACTTAAGGGAATCATATTGACTTGAATTTGACTTTTAATGAAGAAGAGGATCCTTCATCAACACCATCTATCCCAGAATCTGTTGTCAAAATTGCTACAATGGAGATCGACTTAGAAGCTTCCTATAAGCCCTTGAGACCGAAACAGATGATACACATGAGGATTTATTAGAAAGCTGTAGTTGAGGCTATTATATTCCCTTTTCATCATTTGTGAAAGATTGAAAAAAGTTGTAAGTCAGTTTCTTATTTACTATTTACTGTTAAGCATTATTGTATTTGACAATATCAAAACACATTTGGTTTGTAATAAATTAATTATATTGATAAATGTTTTTGGTTTAATCTGTAATCCTCATTAGTACGTATTGCCAAAAATGAATCATTTCCAGATTTGTTATAGTTTCGTTGGAGCGAAAAACACACTTAAATCTACTTTCGGGTTCAATTTCGTTTTGCTCTGGTTCAACCATAAAAAAAAATGAATAGCCCCGCGCTCCGCAGCGTTTAAGCGGGGTAAAATCCTTTGTTACTAACATTTTTAAAAGGAAAACGACTTTGTTGCTAACTTTTGCAAAAATTAAAGTTAGTTTTTGATTTTTGAAATATGGAGAAAGTACGTTTTTAATTAATGGCTTTAACCCAAGAAATAATCACAAACGAACATCGGATGGTGTGATAATACAATGTCTAACAAACAATCATTTTAATATATATTTTCACCTAATAAGTTTTTTTTCTACACTTTTTCTACATATACATATAACTAGGTTTTTAACCCGCGCTTCGCTGCGGAGCGCGAGGTTTTCTATTTTCTACAGAAGTACTCATGTAACATTCCGTATTTTCAGGTCATTTTCGACGTCATCTATTTTACGAGTTTCCGTGAATGGAGTGTGACAATTTTCATTTTATTTGTACGATAATAATATTTTCGTATTTTATTATGAAAAATTTGGAGAAGAATTGATAATTTTTATTTTTGACGTTTCGCGAGTCAACGGTTGATCGCGCGTTCGTTAATCGTTTTGAGCATCGTAAAAATTTACGACATGTCTCGCTATTATTCTTATGATCATAAAATATCATTTTATGAACCGTGTCATCTTTGTTCCTCAACCTTGGTCATAGCTCGCGTTTAATTAATAAGATATTTATTAGATATTTATAAGATATTTATTAGATATTTATCTAAAATATCTTTTAGATATTTTCCTTTAACTTAACCTAGTTTACTTAACTAGGAGTCTTAACCTTAGTTAAGACTATATAAAGGCTTAACTAGTGAGAATAATATAAAAAATAAACAAATTCTAAGGTGTAAAACACAAAGATCTTATTTTATTTATTACCATGTTAGTCGTTTTAATTTTTTTTATTAAACTGAATTTATCAAAACGATCCCTAAATCACATTTTTCACGAAACTCGGACTCTAATGCAATTTGTTGTAACAACGGACATTCCTGACAACTTTTATGTTTTGACCGAGACCCAAGGAAACAGTCAGGAAGGTGACTTGAAATGCCCTAGCAAGATTTTAGAAACACAAAAATAATTAAATTATATTTAATTATCACGTTTTATTAAATAAAAATATTTAATAAAATACTTAACAATTTAATTAAAAGCGGTTGTTGATAACGCGAATATACAGGTTAAAAGTTTATTTTTATTTTTATTTCGGACAAGACGTAACCGGTTCACAAAATAAATAACGAATATTTTATAAAATGTTATAAAAAATGTATATAAATATTTATCAAGTATACTCATTCTGTATCAGAAAAATGATTAGAAAAACAATGGCGCAAGTTTCGAGATTTGAATCGTCCGTTAAGTCGCTCAAACGAGTCCCGAACCGGTTTTAAATAAAAACTATAATAAAAATGTTACAATTTTTTACCCTTAAACTTATTTAAGTATCACTTTAGTTTTTTATTATATATTATAAATCTTATACTTTTTTATTCATTTATCTTTATACATACACACAATTAAATACACACTCTCCTTCTCCCTCTCTCACCTCCGGCAGCCGGCGACCACCACCACCGCCGGAAAAGTTTTCTGGCGGGACTTTTCCGGCCAGCTCCAATAATGCTCCCCATCTTCCGATCTATTCGATCACTCAACATGCGCACCACCACGCCACGCACTCCACACCTTTTCTACCACTTCCATCGTCATCACTTCCTCTTCATCGTCATCATATTAATAACCATCACCACACGAAAACCACCACCATCGTTCACCCCAGCTGCCCCCCCACCCCCCTCTACAGCCGCGACGCCACCCCATCAACAGTCCACCCCAACGGGGGCGTTTGGTGTGACAGACACCCGATGGGTTGCGTTTGGTTTTACTGTTTTTCTGACAAGCTATAGGCTGCGTTTGGTTAGTCTCGCAGCCATAAGGGTGCGGTATTGGTCCGGGTTGGTTTGGTTTATCAGCCGGGGGACAAGGGTGTGTCGTCTTGGCTGTCGGGACAGCCGGGTGCGTTTGGCTGTGAAGAATCACCGCGGGAGGTTTGTTAGGGTTGGACAGCCGGTAACTGCCGGTTACGTGTTGGGACGACCGGGTTGGTTGTCGAAACCGGGGTGTGTTTGGTTTGAATATAAAACCAAAACAAAGGGTTGTTAGGTTATATACAAAGGGTGTGTTTGGTTTAGCGAAACAACGAATAAAAATAATAAGGTTTTATAAATATCTTAAAAACCGGATATATAAATTGGTGGTTTAAAATGGTTAAATAAATGTAATTATATATTTTGTTTAGTTAGATATATATATATTTATCTAGAACAGCGGCATTTGAATATTAAAAGCGGAAAAATTGTTTTTTTTTCCTTTTTTAACATATATTGATTAAGGAAAAACATTAGATTCTATAAATATGGAAAACGATATATAAACGGAAATGTCATGGCGAAATTTATATAAATTTTTATATTTAGTAATAATTTACTAAAGCTTTTGTTATTTTAGAAACCGAAAAAGGGGATTAAGTTATATTTTAAAGATATAATATTATGTATTATACAACAACCGGATAAACGAACGAAAACTATACTTTTACAATGAGGTAACTATTTTAGACACGACCATCGAGGAAACGAAATATAAATAATATATTACACACATTGCGTTTACTTTTTGATTTTTTTTATTTTAATCCAACCATCAAACTATACAACTTAATTCTAAATTTTTATCAAGTGTCGCGTATGACGTAAACCATTAATCGGGAAACCCAAATACATTATTCCAGGCTAGTGGGTTATAGTCGTTAGGATAAACCGTAACTTCTTGGTCGAGCTGTTTCAGTTTCTGTTTCGTCTTGTACTCAATGTGTACATTCCCGCCAATCGTTCTTCATCATCAATGTGAGTTCATAGTCTCGCATTACAATCTTTTCAATGTTTTATAAACCGCGTGGGGAATGCATGTCGTTTATAAATCCTTGTATATTTTATCAGTATAATTACCTTTCAATACCTTTGTGAGTTCATAGCCTCTTTTTACCCACTTAATTGTTTTACAAACTTCTACGGGTGAATTACATTGCTTGTTTTTCTATTGGACACAAGGTTTTTTTCTAAGTGTTTTAAAGTGTTTTAAACTGTATGCTATCCGATTTACTGCCTGAATAATTATTTGCCTAAGTTACCACTTTTTGCCAATTAAGTCATATATATCATGAAACGTCAATTGCTATTGTAGTGAGCGCGAGTGTTTTGTGGATAGATCTATCGGGCTGACAATCCCCACTGGAATTTCTGGTCACAGTTGACCATGGCTTGCATTTAACATTGAGAAGACTTTTAGGTCTGTTGGCAAGGCTTCCTATACATTTGGGGCACAAACTAGTTAAAGGCTTCGGGGTCATGAGTTAGTGAAATAATACACAATGTGTTGGACATGACTGAATGTGTTTATCTTGTCTACCTTACCGATTTTGACTATGGAATAGTACATAGTCTGTATTACTTGTTTTTATTTTGGACTTCGGAATATTACTAGTACACCATTTACTTCGATCTTGTGGTTCCACTCTAAACAATTACTTGATTTACTGAATCTCTACTTGGATTTCGGAAATAACACTTTGAAATACTGTTACGCTACTTTTCTTACAAAACATTTCTTAAATTATTTCATCACTGATTTTACTTAAAACCTATGAATTCCACCAACTTTATGTTGACCGTTTTTTTAGGCATGTATTTTAAGTGTTACTATTTTGCTAGTGGTAGCATAGGAGCATTGAGTCGCGCGGATATATATATTTTTGAAAAGCTTAAATAATTTGAGTACCATTAAATATTTTGTAACTCTGATTTTTATATTAAACAAAGTGAATTTATTCTTAAAACGCTCTCTTTTGAGGTGTTTCCGTGACTTGTGTTTTGTGCCCTGAAGTAGCACCCCAAATGTTACCATTCCGCTGCGTTGTCCTGATTTTTGGGGGGTGTTACAACTCAAACATAAATAAAGCGTTTTTCTGCAATACAAATTTGCAATGTAATTTCATTCACACCTCCTAGAGAAGTTCCACCAATCCTAACATTGTTTGCTCTTTTTCTAGCAATTGAGGGAGTTCTTTTACACCTGCAAGCTTACACCTGTTGCATTCTCTTGGCCTGCATAGTGGTCAATTCTGGCTTCATCATTTGCTCGTGAGTCAGCTCGTGCTTTTGCTTCGTTGGTTGCAGTCAATGCATTCTTATTGTGTTCTTTTTGTGTTGCAAGTTTAGCGTCTTTCTTATTTGTTATTTCTTGTAACAGCTTCTCAGTGTGGGTGTGAACGGGCTGGGAAGGTGGCTGCTTTGTACCTTTAAACTCTCGATGTGCTTTCTTCGGATCTCCGTCAAAAAATAAATACAATCAACAACTTTAGCTTATAAAAAACTCCGTAATTATTTTGGTATTTAAAAAGTGATTACCTGTAGCTTGTTAATCATTCCTTTCTTCTCTTTTTCAATCTCTCTGGTCTACGATTCTAAAAAACAAAATATATATAATTAAATAGTTCGCAAAAATTTTAACTCTGAAGACCAGACAGTATAATGCCGTCAAACCTGCTTATAAGGAATAAAGGGTCCAATCTTAATCTGTGAGACGGTGGCTAGAGACGTGGCTGCAATTATAGACTACAAAGGGTTAAGTCTAAAATGAATGGTTTGCATAGTATGTACATGGAGTTACACCAAAGGAGACCACTGGTTTGGTTTGTGTGTCATGTACAGGTGAAGTTGCTATGCCTTTTAATACACCTGGTATGTTTAGAGCTTGTACTACTGAAGATGGTTTTATGGAGGTTGCAACTTGGCCATATGAATGATGGTGGTGTTTGGTTTGCAATAACAAATCACTTGCGGTGCGAGTTTGATAGTAAGCTGTGTAATCGTTTTTTGTTTTCATTCACAGTAACTTTAATAAAGACCTATTATTGCATCCTAATTTTTATTGATAACTATAAATATCAAATTAATATCAAGACATGATCGAGTACCTATTTCTATATAAATGCCAAATAAAAGAAGATTTGGAGAAAGTAAGCTAATGATCATGATATAAACAGTCAAGTGACAGTAGCAATTTTATGCATCGAGCTTAAAACGCTGAAAATTTTCAAGATAAAAAAAAGTATAAGAGAGGCAACAACCGTAAAAGCACGAAATTTGCCTTTTGTGTCTGTGATAGTCTTTAAAAGTGTGTCGAAATGCATTAGATAAAAAGGTGGTTCAAGTGAATCCAACCTGCCCAATCTGTTTCGAACCTTAGAAAAATGAACCCATTTTGACCCGTTACCCACCCGTCATCTATGAACAAACGTATATAAAAAAGTTACTATAAAGTAAAAATTTACTGACAAATCTTGAAATGAACCTGGAAAGTAGCTCAAAGTGTTGATGCCATTTTTCAGTGAAGAGATTTTAAATTGTTGCATGCAGAAAAACTACAAAAGTGGGGAGTTAAATAATGAAACAATAACCGATAAAATATAATGCTGATGGACATAACATGCGCCATTTGTTTTGTTAAACTCGTACCTGATTAGTATCAACATTCGTTGGAATAAGCTTAGACGTGGGAATCATATTGCTATTGGATGGATTGCTTGTTAGTGACTAACATGTTGTATATCATCCAACCTACGGCTGGTGCCTGTAACGTCTCTCTAAGTATATCTGTAAATTGTTAGATAATATCAATTTTATGAAAATTCAAAATCACATGAAAATTCGGTTCATCATTTATTAAATCGACAGGTTCATATTTTTTCATGTGATTTAAGTTTATATTAAAAAATGCATGATCATGTTCGAGATTACATTATGTGTCTATCCTGTTATAGTTCTTGATAAAGCTCACAAAAGCCATCAAAAGTAAATTTAGTGGTTTTCCAAATTCAGAAAAGCCCATAAGTAAACACATTTTGTTTCTAAGCTCAAAGATCAGCACCAACTACTGAATATGAAGAGCTTACTTTCGCATTATGAAAATTGCACCAATCCTACATATACCATCACCTGACACCACTGTATTATTTTTAAACCAAGAATTACAACTCAAGCAAATCTTTTTTTAAGTCTAACATTGTCCTGAACAACTTATTAATAACACCAAAATTGTAATCATTTTTTATTAGCATTACCTCTGAGATCAGCAAGCATTCCTGCCAATTGCAATCTCATCAATCACTTGTGATTTCGACGTTGAAGCCCTGCTAATCATTGTATCGCCTATGAACAGCTAAATGGCATCTTATAGATAATGAAGCACCTGGATTATTCAGCAGCCAACTTCGCTTTCAACTTTTTTCTGTTCACCTAAATTTACACATAAATTTAAATACTTTAAAGGTAAGTGGTGAATGGCGTGCACGGAATCAGATAAAACCACAAATAACTCATATAAGGATAGGCTAAACATAAAATTAGAGCTTACGTGATGAAGAAATGCGCCAATGTAGTCGAAACCAAAAAAATCTGTTGGACCGCTCTAATCAAAGTGTCTTCGGGCAGTTGTTATAGTCACCGGCGTCCATGAGATCTGTGCTACCTTGGTTCTTGGGTGCCCACCATACATGTGAACTCCAACGAAGGGACTAACCTACGTCTATATGATGTCGCCCTGCACGAAAACGATATTGCGTTATTAATTCCGAAACTTTCTTGCAATGATGAAGACAACGATGCATTTAAACCAACAAATGATAGGTTAACATTGATAATTCATTAGAGGTGGGAAATGAGCAGCGGGTTGGATAACAGATCAATATGGAGCCGGTTTAAGAATACATACCTATCACTATTGTCAGTAAATGTATATCAGCTAAATTTTTTCTTAAGTAACAATATCCGCAACCTTAGAAATCAGACGTAAACTGGGGGATTAATTGATTGTTGGATAGATATCAGGTGTAAACATTAGCCACGGACATCATGAACAGATTCTAAAAATGACATTCGAATTATAGCCTTTTAGCAAAATATTCTGTATTAATTATATGTTTTCTTGTTCTAGGACCAGATAAGCGACTAAAAATGTGCATCTACGTTTTTCCCTAACGAAAAAAAATTATTTTAAAATAATAACAATAATCTTAATCATACCTCCAATAGTGTTTGAATGTGCTTAATCTTTAACGACACGCTCCCTCCATCTCTTCATAGTCCACACTATTAAAAAACAATTCAAAACGAACCTGCATAATAAACAACGAACTTACTTTGTTTTATTTAAGTAGTTTTAATAACTGCTTTAAATGTCTATAGATTTTGAAATATTTTTATGTTATTTTATTTTTAAGTTTAAATTGTGATAAACTCGGATGCAGTATGCCCAAAAAGTAATGAAGCATTTTAGTAACCGCACTTTTCCTAATGCAGTGCGTGTATAGACTCTCTTCCATTGTACTCCTTGCATGATTGCCCATCTCGAAAATAATTGGATACCTTTCTGCAAACGGGGTAATTACACACATCAAGAGTTGGTTCTCTACGTTGAGTCGACTCAAAAAAGTAGGTAGTCTTAAGTAAAAAAAAAGCGGTCTCCTTTGGATTTTACAACAATAGCAAAGCAAGTTCTTGCAAGGTAATACTGAAATCAGTCTTAAGGGGTGTTTGGATATGCACTTAAATGCAGCTACTTTTATCATATCTGACCTATTTATTTATAAAAGTTCATGTTTTTTTAACAAAAAATGTTTTGGAACCCCGTACAAAAAACAAATTATCCCGACAATTATCCAAACCACTCATTATGCAATTTCTTAAATACCAGCAAAAAGTATAATCAGATAAGTGCGGACCATTTACCTTTTTAGTATCAGCTCTTTCACCATAGAAAGTAGAATCACTGCTCGCCATCCTCGGGGATTTTTAGGTGCAAACTGAAAATTCAACCATAAAAATTATAAATGATCAAGTAAAAGATTCAATAACGACTCCAACAAAACAAACTTTATTCGGGAAAGCAATCATAAATACACACAATGTGACGCTTATCATCAAGATCGAACTTTTTGTTTTGCTGAAAAGTTGAATATATGTATTTTGTTTCACTTGTCTACAAAGACTCGTGTACTTCTTAAATAGCGGAAAAATTATCTCCTACAACACTTTGCGTCAATAACCTGGCAAGAGAATGCGATCGTAAGACTGCATTTTATATGGAAGCACATGTAAATGGTCAAGCCATTATAAAAAGAACATTCATAGAAGCTGTTTGTTAAGCTCAGAAGGTTTTAGACTTCTACCTTTATGCTTTTCAGAAGCCCCAAGCTATAACTCTAGTATCTATTTTCCATTCTATAATGAGAAGTGCCATCGCTAAATCCTATCTTTGTACGTACATGAAAGCGCACGCATCACAACTGTTGAAAAATGATGACACATTGAGCGTAATTTATTTGGCAGCCAAAAAAGATTGCAAGCTTATAAGCCATAAATTCAAAACATAGTCATTGCCTAAGCTAAACTAAAAACCTAGTCATTCACCACTACCCTCAGTATGTTGTTTAGGGGGTGTTTGTTTGGACCTATATAACCGGCCTGTGGCTTTGGGATTATGATTCATAAGCTCACTTTTTGTGGCTTATTTTGAAACTTTTCGGCTAGTATAAGTTTATTATATCATAATGAACTTATATAAGCTGAAAAGTTCTGAAATAAGCCAAAAAAAGTGAGCATATTAAACATAAGCCCAAAACCAAATAAGCCATAGGCTGGCTATATAAAGGTCTGAAATAAGCCATAAAAAGTATAGAATACTTTGACCCGAATCCTCCTTTTAAAATCCATATACATAATCTCTGACCAAAAAAACAAAAAAGAGCAATTCTTATATACCTAATTATACGCATCATATCTCATCTTCATCTTCATCTTCATCTTCATCTCCATCCCCTAAAACTCGAAAACAACAAAATAAAACCAACTTTAATACTTATCATCAATTTAGATTTGATTATTTAAAGCAAAAGAGCCTATAGGAAAATTGATTACCGATCCTTAACCTCCTCATGATAATGAAGGACTTTTATTGCTCCTCACCAATCGCCTAAAAGCTTAGATTTATTGATTCACTGGATTTGAGAGAGATGTGGGAGGCGATGGTACTTTGAGAGGAACTGTGTGTTTAGGGATTTGGTTTGGGATTGTGAGAGAGGATGATAGTAGGGAGATGAATGAATGGAAGATGATGTGTGGTTGTGAGAATAGGGGAGATTGGACGAGTATGTGAAGTGTCTTGTTCTTTATGTATTGTACTCTACTCTCTAGTAAGATACAATATAAGGGAAATTAAAAAAAAAAGTGTAAGGATAGTGGTATTAACCCGGATACAACCCAAAGAAAAACGAATCCGGTGAAATTAAATGCATTTAAAGGGCCTCGGGATGACAATCTTGTGGTTTAAAATATTTTAGTTAAATAGTTATATATAAAGCTTGTAAAATGAAGTTTTTTTTACCATGCTTCGTGTTTTCTGTCTTTAATATTTTTGACTCATCAAACTTTATATTTTATATTTGGGTTAATTGCCTAAAAATGTATTATACTTCATTTTTTGTCATTGTGTGTAGAGTATTATTTTTTTTTCCATTATGACACCAAACTTTTGAATTCGTGCTATTGTGTGTATTCTGCGACTATTTCTGCATGTAAAATGACCATTTTACCCTTTGAAATTTGAAAAAAGTAAGGGTAAATAGCTAGATGGTGTTTCAAGGGGTCGCAAAATACACACAATAGAACGAATTCAAAAGTTTGAATGTTCACAATAGAAAAAATAAGTACTCTACAACAATGACAAAAAGTGGCAGTATAATAATTTTTAGTCAATTACAACCATTTATATTTCGTTTCTCTGTCGTTATGTAGTTTTATAATGAAAAAACTAAATCATAAGACATAAAATAAATAAAAAAATAATGAAAGGTGCCAATTTCCATATAAAGGGTATATAATAACTTAGCCTGATATATTATAGTGAGACATATCACGCCTCACCCAGACTTGAAGGTTGTGGGGTGGTCACTTTGCCACGCTCATCGCTCGATACTACCCGCACATATTAAGTCCGCGTAAGCGTTTTATCATACGCAATGGTTTAAAACTCACCGGTTGTTTAGTTGACCTCAGGTCGAGTTCGCACGCGGCGCTCATTGGGTCACGGTTCAGTGTGTCTGCGCTCTCACGGATCTATTGTGTGTGTGGATGCACATTTTATTAACTTCTATACGTGCCATTGCGTGACTCACTAAAAGTTTTGCTTAATGTGTACGATTGGAGGTGGGCTCTACATATTTTCTTTTTACTTAGAAAGGCTTGTTATTTAAGTCTAAATGATGGAATCTTTCCGCCACGATTGCCCACGACAATCATTCCGTAACTCACAAAATATTAAAAATGAGTACTAGATGGTGTTTTCTTCCAAAATTATATTTATAAACTATATTTTTCGGATAATACTTTTGATGGATGTGTGTGTTCAAGTGGTATGTGTGTGTTAACCGCTCGCCGTCTATTTCAAGTAAATATACTATCAAAAATCTAATAATAGTCATCCATTTCAATTTGTCAGTTAAGCATACAAAATTTTGAAGAATTTTTTTTTTGTTATTATTTCTTTTAAAAGTCATGGTCCGGACGGGTTTATTAAATCGGGTCGACCCGGTTTAATGAAAAACCACCGGTTTATCCGGTTCTTATATAAGCAACTCTAACCCACCACACATAGGGGACCCAAGCTCTACTCAACTGGTTCCCGGTTCAAACGGTGGAACGACCGGGTCAACCCGGGTTTTTAAAACATTTTGCTTATGATAACACTCTTCTCGGACTTAATATTGTGCGGGTAGTATCGTCTTTTCCATGGGTGGGCAAAAGTGACACCCACAACCTCTCAAGCCCCTGGATGTAGGAGATATTGTATCACTTATAATTATTCAGGCTTAAGGGTTATATATACCCTTGATATGGAAATGCACCTTTCTATTTATTTTTTTTTTATTTTTTTTATTCTTATGATTTTGTTTTTATTATTAATAACTACATAAGGGAAGATACGAAATGTAAATGGTTATTGAAACTAAAAATGTATTATACTTTCACTTTTTGTCATTGTGTGTAGAGTACTCATTTTTTTTTATTGTGAAATAAACTTTTGAATTCATGTTTAGTGTGTATTTTGTGACCTTTTTACCCTTACTTTTTTCAAATTTCAAAGGGGGTAAAATGGTCATTTTACATGCAGAAATAGTCGCAGAATACACACAATAGCACGAATTCAAAAGTTTGGTGTCATAATGGAAAAAAAAATAATACTCTACACACAATGACAAAAAGTGACAAATATAATACATTTTTAAGCAATTAACCCAAATATAAAATATAAAGTTTGATGAGTCAAAAATATTAAAAGACAGAAAACACAAAGCATGGTAAAAAAAACTTCATTTAATGCTTTATATTATAATATTATACTATATATTTAAACAACAAGATTGTCATCCCGAGGCCCTTTAAATGCATTTAATGTCACCGGATTCGTTTTTCTTTGGGTTGTATCCGGGTAAATACCCACGATCCGTTTACACTTTTTTTTTAATTTCCCTTATTATTGTTTTGTAACACATATCACATACGTGTCTCTCTCCCCTTTCTCACACCACCACCATCATCTTCCATTCATTCATCTCCCTCGTTCTCTCTCTCTCCAAACAAATCTAAACACACAGTTCTCTCAAATCCATCGCCTCTCACATCTCTCTCAAATCCAGTGAATCAATAAATCTAAGCTTTTAGGCGATTGGTGAGGAGCAATAAAAGTCCTTCATTATCCTGAGGAGGTTAAGGATCGGTAATCAATTTTCCTATAGGCTCTTTTGCTTTAAATAATCATATCTAAATTGATGATAAGTATTAAAGTTTGTTTTATTTTGTTGTTTTCGAGTTTTAGGGGATGGAGATGAAGATGAAGATGAGATATGATGCGTATAATTAGGTATATAAGAATTACTCTTTTTTTTGTTTTTTTTGGTCAGAGATTATGTATATGGATTTTAAAGGGAGGATTCGGGTCAAAGTATTCTATACTTTTTATGGCTTATTTCAGACCTTTATATAGCCAGCTTATGGCTTATTTGGTTTTGGGCTTATGTTTAATATGCTCACTTTTTTTGGCTTATTTCAGAACTTTTCAGCTTATATAAGTTCATTATGATATAATAAACTTATACTAGCCGAAAAGTTTCAAAATAAGCCATAAAAAACTGAGCTTATGAATCATAATCCCAAAGCCACAGGCCGGTTATATAGGTCCAAACAAACACCCCCTAAACAACATAATTGAGGGTAAGTTGGTGGAATTGTCTAGGTTTTCAGTTTAGCTTAGGCAATGACTATGTTTTGAATTTATGGCTTATAAGCTTGCAATCTTTTTTGGCTGCCAAATAAATTACGCTCAATGTGTCATCATTTTTCAACAGTTGTGATGCGTGCGCTTTCATGTAGTACAAAGATAGGATTTAGCCGATGGCACTTCTCTTTATAGAATGGAAAATTAAGATACTAAGTTATAGCTTGGAGCTTCTGAAAAGCATAAATGTAGAAGTCTCTAAAACCTTCTGAGCTTAACATACAGCTTCTATGAAAGTTCTTTTTATAATGGTTGACTTTTACATGTGCTTCCATTATTAAAATGCAGTCTTACGATCTCATTCTCTTGCCAGGTTATTGACGCAAAGTGTTGTAGGAGATAATTTTCCGCTATTTTAAGAAGTACACGAGTCTTTGTTAGACAAGTGAAACAAAAATACATATATTCTAACTTTTCAGCAAAACTAAAAGTTCGATCTTGATGATATGCGTCAACATTGTGTGTATTTATGATTCGCTTTCCCGAATATAAAGTTTGTTTTGTTGGAGACGTTATTTGAATCTTTTTTTACTGATCATTTATAATGTTTATGGTTAATTTTCAGTTTGCACCTTAAAAAATCCCCGAGGATGGCGAGACAGTGATTCTACTTCTATGGTGAAAGAACTGATATCTAAAAAGGTAAAATTGTTCCGATCTTATTTATTATACTTTTTTGCTAGTATTTAAGAAATTTGCATAATGGTGTGTTTGGGATAATTGTCGGGATAATTTGTTTTTTTTTTGTACGGGGTTTCAAAACATTTTTTGTTAAAAAAAACATGATAACTTTTATAAATAAATGGGTCAGATATGATGAAAAGTAGCTGCATTTAAGTGTTATCAAACCCACCCCTTAAGAATGGATTTCAGTATTTCTTGCAAGAAGAACTTGCTTCTTTGCTTTTGATTGTATATCCAAAGGAGACCGCTTTTTTTTTACTTAAGACTACCTACTTTTTTGAGTCGACTCAACGTAGAGAACCAACTCTTGATGTGTGTAATTACCCCGTTTGCAGAAAGGTATCCAATTATTTTCGAGATGGGCAATCATGCAAGGAGTACAATGGAAGAGAGTCTATACACGCACTGCATTAGGAAAGGTGCGGTTACTAAAATGCTTCATTACTTTTTGGGCATACTGTCATGCCGTGTTTTCCAATTTAACTTAAAAATAAAATAACATAAAAATATTTCAAAATCTATAGACATTTAAAGCAGTTATTAAAACTACTTAAATAAAACAAAGTAAGTTCGTTGTTTATTATGCAGGTTCGTTTTGAATTGTTTTTTAATAGTGTGGACTATGAAGAGATGGAGGGAGCGTGTCGTTAAAGATTAAGCACATCCAAACACTATTGGAGGTATGATTAAGATTATTGTTATTATTTTAAAATAATTTTTTTTCGTTAGGGAAAAACGTAGATGCACATTTTTAGTCGCTTATCTGGTCCTAGAACAAGAAAACATATAATTAATACAGAATATTTTGCTAAAAGGCTATAATTCGAATGTCATTTTTAGAATCTGTTCATGATGTCCGTGGCTAATGTTTACACCTGATATCTATCCAACAATCAATTAATCCCCCATGTTTACGTCTGATTTCTAAGGTTGCGGATATTGTTACTTAAGAAAAAATTTAGCTGATATACATTTACTGACAATAGTGATAGGTATGTATTCTTAAACCGGCTCCATATTGATCTGTTATCCAACCCGCTGCTCATTTCCCACCTCTAATGAATTATCAATGTTAACCTATCATTTGTTGGTTTAAATGCATCGTTGTCTTCATCATTGCAAGAAAGTTTCGGAATAATACGCTATAATCGTTTTCGTGCAAGGCGACATCATTATTGACGTAGGTTAGTCCCTTCGTGGAGTTTCAAATGTATGGTGGGCCACCCAAGAACAAGGTTTAGCCAGATCTCATGGACGTCGGTGACTATAACAACTGCCCGAAGACACTTTGATTAGAGCGGTCCAACAGATTTTTTTGGTTTCGACTACATTGGCGCATTTCTTCATCACGTAAGCTTTAATTTTATGTTTAGCCTATCCTTATATGAGTTATTTGTGCGTTTTATCTGATTTCGTGCACGCCATTCACCACTTACCTTTAAAGTATTTAAATTTATGTGTAAATTCAGGTGAACAGAAAAAAGTTGAAAGCGAAGTTGATTGCTGAATAAGCCAGGTGCTTCATTATCTATAAGATGCCCTGTAGCTGCTTCCATGGGCAGATACTAATGAGAAGCAAGGGCTTCAACGGTCTGAGAGTAACAATGTGATTGATGATTGCATTGCAGAATGCTTGCTTGATCTCAGAGGTAATGCTAATAAAAATGATTACTTATTTGGTGTTTTAATAAGTTGTTCAGGACATGTTAGACTTAAAAAAAGATTTGCTTGAGTTGTAATTCTTGGTTTAAAAATAATACAGTGGTGTCAGGTGATGGTATATGTAGGATTGGTTCAATTCTCATGATGCGAAAGTAAGCTCTTCATATTCAGTAGTTGGTGCTGATCTTTGAGCTTAGAAACAAAAGCTGTTTACTTATGGGCTTTTCTAAATTTAGAAAACCACTAAATTCACTTTTGATGGCTTTTGAGTTTTTTCAAGAACTAAGAATAGTAAAGACACATAATGTAATCTTAGAACATGATCATGCGTTTTTAATATAAACTTAAAATCACATGAAATATGGACTGTTCGATTTTTATAAATATGAACCTGAATTTTTCAAGTTGTGATTTTGATTTCATAAAATTGATTATCTATCAATTTACAGAATAAATTAGAGAGAGTCTACAGCACAGCCGTAGGTTGGGATGATATACAATTGAAAAAAATATAATTAAGGAATGGATACTTATAAATCCCAAATTATAGATGAAGGCCTTTTAATGTTTTTGGTTTTGGGTTGAATATCTATAAGGGAATGCAATTGTCTATCATAAAATCATGGTTGCTCCATTGGTTGAGCACCTTGTCTTTGGATGAAAAGACCCAGGTTCAAACCTTGCCAAGGGCCACTTTTTTATAAAAAATACGAAAATTAATGCAAAAAAGTGTCTATGTCATCATTGAGGTGGCATCTAGTCACTAATTCATATTTACACACTCATAATTAGCCCCATATATATGTTATAGATATATATATATATATATAGGGTGGTTATTGTAAGATAGGTGGTTAAAATAGGAAGTGTAGGAAGTGATTATAGCCGTTGGATGTATCAGTGATTAGATTACTAGATCAAAACTAATATTGTGGCATTCTTGTAATTATATTGAAAATGATGATTAATTTGAAAGGCAATTTGTTGACTAAACCTACGAGATTTGGTCTTTGGTGTAGCATTCTTTTCGTGAATTTTTTTAGTATTTTTTTATTGTTTTAATTTCTAACATATAATATGGTTTTAAACATACAAATTATGAGAACTTTATCCATAATCTGCTTTGTTGTGATATCATTTGACGGTTTCTTTTACACACATCAATGCATAAAGTATAACCATAGAAATTGATACGTAGCTACAATTCCATTCACACAAAAATAAAATAATATTGATACATGAGCACAATTCATTGATATACAACTATATGATGATGCATCAACAAACTTATACATACACATTTTAAACACACATCATCTATATCATTTATATGTGCATGTTTGTGACATCTTCTTTGACTTTTCTCCCCGTATATTCTCAAGCTTTCAATTCTTTTTTGCACAGATTCCATTGATAACGATTAAGACTAATTCTTATATGTGATACAAACATTTATATTTTTGAAACATAAACAAAACTGCAACTTTGATACCCAATGTTCACAGATACACGAATATACAATTACTGATACTCATTACAAACCAGTTATACACCATAATTAAACATAATACATAAGTGTGCTTCGTTGACACAATAATCCTAAATAAAATATTTGAAACACATGAACAATATTGATACACACGACGGCTGATTTCATACACGTACGTGCGACGACATATAGGGTTTCGAACATGCATGCCGACTGATGGGGTTCCAAGAACATAAAATCGGGCAGGGTTTCGGTAATACGTATGAGGTGGGTAGGATTCCGACAAGGCAAAAGGTGATGGATGCTCCACAGAAAATAAAGGACATGAGCTTGAAGAAAAACAGAGAAGATGGGTAGGATTCCGGCATCATCGACGACAGCTAGGGTTTTGATTTCATAAGAGGCTAAAGAAACAACATAGATATCAGTCTCAGACGTGGCAGATGCGGTTCTGTCGCTACTGATCTTGTATCGATTACCGGAGAAGATTGTAGCTCGTGGGTTGGGGTGAGGGTGAGAAAGATTATCTTGTTTTCATATTAGAGATGAATTAATAAATGAGTCAGGACTTTTGACCAAAGAGAAATTCAAGAATGGATACAATTATTAAAAAGCCCTTTTATTTTATTTTCAAATTCATTACAAATTAAATCATTAATTTACACTTGGCATCATTTGTATGGCTTCCTGCACTAACTTACTTTAATTACTATTTCACATGAACCTCATATTATATATATATATAGAGGAAGGTTAAAATAAAAAGATAAATATTCATGTTCATGTGAAAACACTTTAAAGTGTTAAATAATAGGCACCAATCAAAATCTGACATGTGTCATTAACAAAAGGAACTTTTTCTAATAATTTTAGATAAAAATGTTATGCGGTAACTTTCTCTCTATCCCCATCTCAATTTTCTATAGATAAAAAAAAACTCCATGAGTAACCACCTTAAAATCTTCCCTTTAAAACTATAGATCCAAAAAAAACTCCATCAACAACCTTTCTTTATAAAATTTTATGTCGACAACACAAACCATCGCTGCCTCATTATTATGTCGACGCCATAATTGAATTGATCCATCCAACAACTGAAGATGTCGTCGTGTGTCTCAACAATCCACCACCGTTGCTGTCTTCAACCTGTTCAAATCCGCAATAGCTACGTTTACCGACGACCACCACAACCACATTTTCATCTAATATTTGGATCATAACTTAACGGTGAGATTTTGGGTTCACATGACAGATCTTGATCGACCACCACCAATGGTCAAGGTAATACATATTATTCGAAAATAATACATCTTGGTTAAAGATGACACATGCTCTTTTAAATTTCTGGTGACACATCTTCAATCGAAGCGTCGTTGTTCTTCGACTGATCGGACGCCGTTGGTCTTCGATTGCGTATCTCCTCTAGTTTTTGTGCGTACTGGATTTCTAAAAGCAATGTGCTTTTGTGTAGCAAGATTTTAGTAGCATTTATAAAACAATCATGTACACATGTTCCTTTGATGATACTGTTTGCACAAGAACTGTGACTTTTGTTAAGAGTTTAAATAGGAGTCATTTAGTATTATTGTTTACTCAGTAAAATAATCACCTAGTCTCAAGGGTTGTTGAGATGGTTAGAGAATCTAATTGGTACAAAAGAGAGTATTTGTTAAGAAGTTAGTCCGCTACAAATATATCAAAAGAACAAAAGTGTCAAAAATCTAATTGTTGCTATTTGAAATGTATTACGAAAAATAAGTGTATCACAAGGCATAATTTGTCCGATTAAAAATATTCAAAGAATTATGTACGTCTACAAATCAACGTATCAATTGTTTATAATTGTCACCAATAACGTCACAATTTTTATCGTCCACTAATAACACGTAGTCAGAAATTAGTTGCATTACATATAGGTCAATAAAATTTGTTTAATAAACATACATGTGTCACTGACAAATATATTAAATCTAACTTCACTATAAATAAATCAAGAAAGTTTTAGTGTCACACAAAAACGTGTCACATTTGTTGTATACCAAACAAATGTGTCCCACACAACAAAAGTTTCAACTAAAATTAACGTGGCATACTAAAAAATGTGTCCCCTAAAATTAATGTGTCACTATATGTATAAAAAATTAAAAGTCAAACGATTGTGAGTTCAGTCATCGAAGAATGATTGTACTAACAAATTTAAATGAATAAGGTCAAAAATAAAAGTTTGAAAAAAAACGATTTAAATCAACTGTCATTTATCATTTGTAATTGTTTCAAACGAGGTTTGTAACCAACCCGCGCGGTTCGCTGGCGAAGCGTGCGAGTTTAATTTTTTAAAATATGTACACTGAAAGATGTGCAAACATCTGTTCCAGCCCCCATTTCCATTGCTTCATCAAGATCCCTTGTTTGCACAGCCGCAACATGTGTGATCAAAAAAAGAGTCTGCAATGTGCACTACCACCACTTCATCATATTGTCTAAGAAATGACAACACCTGAAGGACATCACAAATGTTGACACCTGAAACAAACAACAATATAAAAGTCATGGTTCGGAATCAAATGGGTTCATTTTTGTAAGGGGTCTGTAGAAAGGCCAGCACGTTGTTTACCAAAAGTTATGTGACCGTGAGTTGTATGGACACACCATACTGTATCATTGGTTTGCTAGTGGGAGAGCAAGTTAGTCAATTTTTTTCTTGGTATTTGCGCACTGGATTCAAGCTAAAGAGTAAAAACGTGGAGCAAATTAAAAGGCATGCATTGATAAGCACGTTCAATAAAAGCAAAAATGTGTTAGAAGTGATGTCCAACTAGGCAATGGTTGGTAACCATAAGCTTTTTATATATAAGACACATAGAATCAAAGCCCTTCTAAAAAGCCAAAAAGTAGCTATCGCTCAAATTCCTAGCTAAATAAGCAACTAATAACAAACAATAATTAACACCTATTACGACCGTTGCTTCCTTTTTTTTAAGAAGCTAACTCTCAGAACAACGAATCACCCTAGCTTAAAGAAGATTTTAGTGGTTAAACTCAAACACAACATGTCAGACTCGCTTGAACACTTGTGCACAACACATAAACCTGTTCGTCCAACACGTCCTAAAAAAAGGAAACGTAAATTTGCAATCAGTACTTTAGCTAACGGCCGGTACGTTTTCTTCCCCATCGAGAGATATAGGATTTAGTTGTTGATGACACGTAGGAAAGTGATTGTAGCAACTCACATATAAGAACGAACAAAAGACCAAATGGTGTTACGCAGAAAGACGCCTCAAAACTGGTGTCAAATGGATAAACTAAAAAAATAGCTAAAAAATAAAACGGCATAAAAAGGTAGGATTTATCTAGATTAGAACCCAAAACATGTATCAAAAATTAATATACAAACCAAAGTGTGGTTTGATAATTGTCAAATACAATAATGCTTAACTAGAACATATTAAATAATAAACTACACAACTAGTTTCATCTTTCTTAAAATTAAGAAATGGTGATATAATATACCTCAACTAGAACAGCTCTAATAATATCCACATGTTAATCCTCTGTTTTCGGGCTCAAGGGCTATAGGAGCTTCTAAGTCGATCTCCATTGTAGCAATTTTGACAACAGATTCTGGGATAGATGGTGTTGATGAAGGATCCTCTTCTTCATTAAAAGTCAAATTCAAGTCAATATGATTCCCTTAAGTTAATGATAGCGTGAGTATCTAAAAGCCTATCGTCAGTATAATGGCTGTAACAGAACAAATTTACTTATTTTCGGACTGTGTTGCTTAAGAGCATATCCTTTGGAAGCATCATGAGCTCACTCAGAGCATTAAGGAGATGAAAAGTATACCCTCCTTGGATCTTTAATGGCGCTCTTTATCAAACCTAGCATGGATTCCCATTGAAATTTAGTACATCAATCGTAAAAGTAAGATACTTCAGTGAATGGCTAAAACAAAAACAATATTCATGCTAAACATTAGGAGATGTACACGTGACACAGTTTAGGTTCAATCGTAAAAGTAAGATACTTCAGTGAATGGCTAAAACAAAAACAATATTCATGCTAAACATTAGGAGATGTACACGTGACACAGTTTAGGTTGTTCACTTCATAGCAGAAAAACGTAATTGATACCTGTGTGTGGCCGAATTCACCATTTCAACAATTCCAAGCTGAAATAGTAACTGTAATCCCAAAATCTTCCAACGCTTTCAAGCAACCCTATAAAGTTTGAAAAAAACAATATCAGAGAACGCGAAGTTAGGATAAACAATAGAAAGTAAAAGTCAGTAAGTTGAACCCATGGAAAATTGGTTACAAAAAATTGAACACCGTCTGTTACATTTAAAGGTTTGGACCTATTTCATATTTTTAGTTATGGAGCTTCTGATCCCAAAAGTAAATATTGAAGTTATATCTCTCATCAAATTTCATCATTATTTGAGTTGATGTTAGGTATTTAGATGATACTAATTGCCCACATGTCATCACAATTCTACCCAGGTGCGATCATATTTCACAAACACAAATCACAGATAACAGAATAACTAACATACCTAACTTTAGTAACAGTAGATGTCGTAATAGACTTCTTCACATAGTCGCCACGGCCGTGCATAAACTTCAACGACTTATACAATCGCCTTAGCCTCGTATTACAATACCTCCTGTAATCCACAAATCCAAACACACACATTTCATAAACTTAATCAAATCAATAAATCCAAATAGCATTATTATTACCTATATCTGGTGTAATCACTAAATTTCACACAGATGAAATAAATATTAGACATATAGCAGGAGCTTAACATTCCTTCATGCTTTAAAGATTGACAAAAACAGGAACACGATAACTTACCGAAAGATGTCCATGGAGCTTCCAATCCTGTCCTCTTCGACAACATTTATCTTCACATTACTGGCATCAATTCTAATATGCTTCCACAAATGTGAAGTCTCTTCATCGCATATGACATCGTCTAGCTGCGACAATTTACTAACAGACTCTGGCAGCTCTTGCAATCCTCTACAACCGCTTATGTGAAGAACATTCAGGCTACTTAGATCACCAATTTGTTCAGGCAGCAGTTTAATACTTAAACAGTCAGATATATCAATTGACTTCAGACCATGCATGTTTCCAATTGATTTGGGTAATTCTTGTAGGTTTGTGCAGCTATGAAAGCTTAGGGTTTTAACATTTGACAGATTTCCTAAATCTTTAGGAAGAGCATTCAACGCATGGCAATTGGTGATGCTCAGTTTCTCGAGATTAAGAATATTACTTAGTCCCGTTGGTAGTTCCTTTAGCATATGAGAGTCGATGAAAACGCTCTCAAACGCATTACCTATCCCACATGTCACAAATCTGAGTTTTTTTAAATTGTGGAGAGGCCAGAACGTTTGAAGCTGGAATTTGAGCATTGAATTTGGATCACATATCGTTCAAAAGAGTAGATAGCAGAATTGGCTGCGTTACATATTGCTTTTTGTTTTGTTAGAAAAGAGACGGCGTACCCATTGATCTGCCTTTTTTTCTTGTGCCCGCTTTCAGTAATTGGGTTTGGAAAAGGCTCTCTTAGATAACTTTCAGTGTAGTTCGCTTCCTTTGTTTAATTTTTCAAGGTCTTGATCTTCAGTGGGCCGTGGTGATGATGGTGTTGTTGTGCCTGCGTCAAAGAAAAATATGTCATGTATTTGCAGATTCTTTTAGTTAAAAACCTAAAATCATGATGTCTAGTCGATATAAAATGGGTGAAATCAATGTATTTGAAAGAAACCTTAATAGATAATAACTTTGTAAGGGACAAAGTCACATACGCACGGTGAATTTCTTCAAATTAAAGGCAACTTCTAATGCCTGAATGTACTCATCCTTCTCGGTATCAATCGCCACATCATCACTTCCCATTGTCGGCTTTTCAATACCCTTGTTTTTCACACTCTGATTTTTTTTACCCACTGAGATCACGTAAAGTCTGAGGTTGCACTGTACCTTAATAAAATTTAAACTTTAGTTGTTGGTATAGCTTTTATGTAACAATATGCTAGAATGCATATTAAATAAACAAAGTTACTTAGAACGTACCTTCTCTTTTGGGGCAGCTTCTTTCCGAGCTCAGAGCTCAAACCTAATTTGGGCCTTTTAAGCATTTTGTTTCTCCACGTTCACGTTCGGCCTTAAGTTTGTCCAACACCCATGCGTACTTGAAGGATATTTTGTTCATCTCAGCAGCCTCCTTCGCCGCTTGCTTCTATTAGCAACGCAAGAACAAAAGACACCTATGTGAATCGTTGTTAAAAAACGCGCTCAGTAAGTATAACAATAACACATTAAACATCTTTTGAAGATCAAAGCAATACAATGCGTAAGAAATGACACTCACCTAAAACTTGAACGTCGATCAAATTTTTATGCTCAATGTTTGTATCAGGCCGCAAAAAAGTATTGTCGGATCACACTTGTCCGTAATCATGATGAACAACGTGTTTGGCGCCTACATTCAACACATTTCGAAATAAAACACAAAATTCAGTCATAACTACAAACGCCCAAACTATATTAGAGAATAAGGAAACATTCTTACCATGACGGTAGGCACTACTTGACCCGACAATACCGATAACTCAAAAAGTGCGAGTGAATATTTTGAAAAAAAAAGCAAAAAAACAATTTAAAAAAAAAATAAAATTGTTCGGACCGGGTCGGGTCAACCCGGTGCATTTAATGCAACTTAATGCACCTCAAGCGCGTGGTTAGTTCTATTATTATTCATAAAAAAAACAGACCGATGACTAAAAAAGTGCGAGAGAGTATTTAAAAAATAAAACAATTTTTTTTTCTTAAAAAAAAAAACCGATCGGACCGGGTAGGGTTGACCCGGCGTATTAAATGCACCCCGGTGCATTTAATGCACACTAAATACAAAAGGCCATTTAATGCATGCGAGAGGGTATTCCGAGGAAAAAAAAGGAAAATTTGATTTTAGAAATTTTTTGAAAAAAAAATTCAACAAATTCATAATAAATTTGGCTCAGACTAATTGATGCCGTGGCTGCGCTCATGGAGGTTGCTGAGGCGAGCAATTCTCGCACTCTGCCATCCTTCCACTATCCGCGGCAACACAACATAGTCGAAAGATCATCACAGCCAAGTAAACTGCAATCAACATTCAGCCATATAACCCGGGTGCAGTAACCCTCGCAAGTTACCTATGCTGCAAACAATAATCACTACTTTCACGTATTCCGAAAAAGAAAAGGTACCAAACGCCCGCCATGGCTGCATCCACAACCTGGGTGTGGCTGCCGTGCCAAGATACATGACTCGGAAAAACGACGCTTACAAAAAATATATAACTATATTTTTTTTTTCTATAATGCAGAACATAAATAAAGCTATAAATACTGGGATTTAATGTTGGTCTTTAAAGAAAAAACCTTACCAAAACAGTATGTTTGCGAGTTACTGTTGATGTGAAATTTCTTAATGTGGGACATCGCTTCGGCGCATGTTCTGGGCTTAGGTTGGCTATTAGGTTGTGCATTCGACATCCGAGTACATTTGTCCCTAGTGTGAAAAGAAAATCAGAAACTTTAGATGTTATAAAACGGTCAAAAAATGCAATATGTTTGTATCATGCTTACATTAAGGGCATGCTGCTGCTGTCTATTGTTACCTTCGCCAAAACAATGTGTCTTTTCCTTTGCCGAATTGCCTAACTGAGTTGCACAAAACCACCTGCACATATAATATATATCATATTTTATTAAAAAATTAACATGTTGCAAATTAACATTGCAACACTATGTTATAATAAAGAGTAATTGAGTTGAATCAGCTTTTAGTAATAGAAATGTTACCCCCTATATTTCCCTTCGCTTAACGGATAAGCTCTTCAACATAACCATCCCAGCGCCATTCTTCAAAAATACCCTAAATAAGTTCAAACACATGCTTATAATACTGCGATCACAATAAAGAAGTAATAAATGTATCTTGCATATGATTAGCAAACCTTACATTAGTGTCAAGGTTCTTTGATAGTGCGACGTTGTACGAAAAATGGGAGCGACAGCCTAAGTAACCTGCTTCAAACAAATTAAATTAAAAATATTCTTAAAAATCTTTTAGCTTTCATATAAGAAACCGAATGTAACCATTAAGAAAGCATCACGTCACTAAATTCTATCTTTAAAACGGGCCAGCTTAAACATAACACTATGGCTTAACTGCTTAACTACCATAACACATATGCGATATTTAACGTTATGGGCAAATTGATATCAGATACAGTTATAACCATTTTTAACACACAAATGTAGCATAAAAAATATTACAACCATAACCTGAGAAAGTTTTCGTCAGGACATAAGTCAAACTCCCTGTACGTAATGATTCAATTCAACCAAATCACCGTGACTCAAAAAGCTGCCATTTTGGCACATAGATTGTGTTTTATAGAGCAAACATTTTCAACTATCATCGTACGGATCTAATTTTTTAAACCAACATACTGAACTCATTCGGCTCAGATTTTCGAGTGCGAAAAGGAGGAAAGGGTCTCCGAGCCCACTGTAGCTGCGAACACTTTTCTGACGAACTTCCTAAAAACTACGATAATAATGAGACTTTAAATTAATCACATGATGCAACATTAACGACAATAAATGACAGCCTTTTTAAAAAAAATTCCCTCACACTCTTCCTAGTATCCACGATCCCAAACCACGCATCAACCACAAAAACAAATGAACCCATATCCATAAATCAGTTTCATCCCATACTACTTAAATAAATTAACTTGAAGCAGAATTAATAATGTAATATGATTCCCAAACACAACCTTAAACATAAAAGAAAATCACATAAGCTCATTAGCCTACAAATAAGCTTAAACAAAACCCCACATTAGCTCCAACCTAAATTTATAATAGTAACAAAAGCATTTAAAAAGATCATGACAAATTTACCTGAGATTAAAGTTGTCGGGCCCCGATTACGCATCCCCACAACCACAAAAGGCTCGCCTACTACCTCATTAAACACCACGTTTCTTGAATCACCTACACGACATGGATGATTAGATAGAAGCATGTAAAGTACTTTTGGATAAAATTTAGGCTTAATGCATACCTTACAATTACAAAATTTGTTGGTGTGTTTGCCTACCATAAAAAAGATTCAATCCTGCCGAAATTTTTGCTACACCATCGCCGCATCTGAGTAAATTAAACACAACCTTAATCCTCATCATATGGTGGTCGTGCATAATTTAGAGACAGAAGTTGGTGAATCGGTGTTACAGAATAAGAATGAGATGGATCTATGGAAGAAAGAGAGAGAGAGAGAAGTGGTTTGGGAAAATCGAAGAATGAGAAAACTCTGGGTGGAAGGAAGAGAAGGTGAGAGCAACACATATGCGATACGTGTTTGATTAATAAGAGAGAGAAGAAAGCACGGGTCACAACTACGAATTTTTTTCTTTTAATA
The DNA here is from genome assembly GCA_026074375.1 of Tanacetum coccineum. Taxonomy (NCBI): domain Eukaryota; kingdom Viridiplantae; phylum Streptophyta; class Magnoliopsida; order Asterales; family Asteraceae; genus Tanacetum; species Tanacetum coccineum. The sequence goes on along the minus strand of BQNB010014188.1, from coordinate 21,531 downwards.
TCTTTAAAACCACAACCTTTGCAACATACGCCGCAAGTACGTACCTGCTTTACTTTTTAGGGAGTAGCTGCTATTGTATCTGGTGTGGGCATGAGAACTTCTTGAAAGAACAAAGCGTACGCAACTTCTTTCTGCTTAGGAGATAATGTGATGGCGATATCGTTATGGTAATGGAAGAAACCACACAAATAACAAAGAATAAGGAATTCGATAAACCCTCAAAGGGTGCCCAACCGGGACTTCAAGAGAAACACTCTTATTTTATAAACTCATCATCTTATTGATTTTCCAACACCTAAACCTATTACATTTATAGGGTAAGAAAGTCAAATACAATCTTTGACTAGAGAAAGTCAAATACAATCTTTGACTTT
>BQNB010014188.1:0-16778 GCA_026074375.1 Tanacetum coccineum | reverse complement strand
GATCCTTTATTTGCTTCCGCTATTCTATGCTTTGATGTTATGGTTTAATATAATTGTTATGAAAGTATAAAACCTACAATAACACTGGAACAATCACAACAAGGTGTTAGTAATGACGTCTTGGTAAGCATTGAAGGCGTTGAAGAATTAAAAAGAAATGTATGGATAAAGGGTCTAAAGAAAGAAGCCCTCCACACAACTTAAGGCAGAAACCGGGTCAATACATATGCTGTCAGAATCACAAGTTGATTGCTGACATTGAAAACGACATCATGGACCCAGTGATGCAATGCACAACCCTTCCCAGCCATTCGGGTTTCTCTCAACAGAAACTTGTCTCATTTGTCACGGAGATACACACGTTATCTATTGACATCTCATTCCGAGATTGTTGATATTGAATAGGTGGCAGTCTGCTCCAGCCTCCGAGTACTAAAACCAAAATGCACTAATCGAGTCTAGAGCCAAGAGATCAATCAAAATCTCGTTAGGACACATTCCATTTCAAACACTTGTTGAACATCATCAGGTTCACAAGCTGTTATCAAGAGTCCTACGCAATATCATTGTGATATTTGCCAGAACATTCAGAGTGATACTCTTTAGTATTTACAATGACGAATGGAAATCCTTCCAGTGTCATCATCAAACAGCACTGCGGTAGGTGACTTGCGAGATTCTATATGAATCAAACTTGTGACAACTGGATATCGATTTGGTCCAGTAAATGAATTGACGGTTGATGAATTTTGATAAAAACATGACACTCTCGATGTGTTACAAAAACTCTTTAACGAGTGACACGTCGATTGATTTTCAAATCAATTTTCTCGTTTATCACTAACATAAACTTGCAGGTCAAACGGTGGTGACGACAACCTCAATCCCATTCAAATGCTCAATCTTCAAAGACATACAATCTAGAAAGCTCAAAATTTAAAGACAAAGACTTCCGCTAACTCTGATTTGAAGCTTTCAAGATAATGCAAAAGTATGAGCATGTTGGTCAAAAACAAAAGATCGCAAGATGGCAAAGACGATAAAGACAATGACAAAGGCTCAAAGTTAAGATCGCAAAGCATGAAGGAACAAGTTTACAACAAATAACGAAGACAAAGACCAAGGACACTCGAGCTTAAACGACAAAAGCAATCTCACTGATCTCATGAAGGAGTGTCATCAATGAACTCACTTCGGGGGAGATTGTTAGCCTCAATTTTATTGAGTCAATAAAGGAAGCTCGTTCCCGTGTTCAAGACCTCACTTCGGGGGAGATTGTTAGCCTCAATTTATTGAGTCGAACAAGGAAGCTCGGTCACTCTACGATGGAGCTTCGGTCTTTAATTAGTTAATGTTGTAACAGGAAAATATCAGGAATCGGGCTCGATAGATAATCTAATATTGTATATGTTTCGGGTTTAATCCCAAACAAAACCCGAGCCCGGGTCCTAGTTAAATATCCCGCGCGTCACATTAAATGTGTAGGGGTATATATATATATTTAGATATTTACTAAATATCTAAATATATATATAGATATTTTATTTTACAAAATATCAAATCTTTTCATATATCTAAATTTCTTTTCTATCTCATCTCTCTCTCTATTCTTCTCTCTCTAATTTTCGTCACTCTCTCTCTCCCTCTCTTTTCTTTGATTCGTGTATCGGGTTATGAAGTGGAAGTATTAATCGGGTTCCTACACGATAACATCCAAAAGGGCAACATTTCTATCGAGAAAGTTGCATCGGAGGATAATATAGCCGATATATTTACTAAGCCTTTAAAATGTGAAGTATTTAATTATTTAAGATTAGGATTAGGAATGATGGAACTTATCATGGATAGTGATTCTCCATCATCTCAAAAATAATCGTAAACAAAAATTTAATGAAGTAATTAATCATTATTCAAAAGATGTTAATTCTCAATACGAGTTCCAATTACAAAACTTCTGATCGTGAACATAATCGAGATTAGAATTTTACTAGATAAAGAAAATGTCAATAAAATGATCATAGATATTTTCAAAATCTACATGTATGGTCAATACATGAAATTACGAAATCGATTAAAAAGGACGAAAAGAACAATCATCGAATTGCAACTCACACTTGTATTGGCGATGTTTTGTTAATGCTAGTCTAAAAATGGGTTTTAAACCTCAAAAAGAATATCGACCTATTACCAAAAAGCCTAATGCTAGTTCTAGTGGTAATAAAAAGAAAGGTGTGGAACCTACTATTCAGGTTAGTAATTCAAATCCATTTGATGTTCTTAATTCGGTCGAGAATGATGTGGAGTTTGGTACCAATGGAGGGACTACTAATTTGGTAAATAATGAGGCTACTTCAAGTGGATTCGCTTTTATGAATATCGATAATGATGGGGAGTTTGCTAGTAATACTCCTATTAGTGAGAAAATCGATAAAATAGAACGACAAATTTGTGAAGGTAAACTTAGGCCGTTGGATAATGACGGGAACCCGCTAGTTCCTACGGGTATTTTGGTATTGTGGAAAGTGATAGTGAAGTGGAAGTGGTATTTGATGAAACTGCTAACCTAAGAATTCCAACGAGTGGCAAAGATGGAAGTGATAAATGTTATGGTACTAATAGCTTGTTGGAACAATTGAGGAATTCTTATCCGGATAATGATGATTATGACCCATATGATGACGATATGTACAAGAATCATGATTTGTCCAAGCACTTGCAGTCTATTTGTGATGATCTTGATATCACGGTCCGTGGCAGGAAGAAGAAATAGATTTTTTGATGTTTGTTGAGTCAACGATCATGAACATAATCGAGATTAGAATTTTACTAGATAAAGAAAATATCAATAAAATGACCATAGATATTTTCAAAATCTACATGTATGGTCAATACATGAAATTACGAAATCGATTGATAAAGACGAAAAGAACAATCATCGAATTGCAACTCACACTTGTGTTGACGATGTTTTGTTAAGTCTAAATGTTCATGAATGATTGTGTTATTAGTAATGGTCAAGCTTATACTAAAAGTTAACACACTCCTAGTAGGATCGACTACGTTGAAATTCCATCAGGAAATTCAGGACAAGTTGCATGATTCACTCAAAACTTGGACGTCAACTCCGAAAATTATATCACATACTCTTAATAGTTAATAAAACATACTTCAATTACCAAAAATACAACACCTTAACTCAATTTGATTGAAAATCACCTTTGTCCATATTTTTGGACACCTGTGGATCACGAATCCACCATATGTAGATCCGTACGTTGTTTAGGTGGATCCGTGTATCAGCAGAGTACCCTACATTTAAATTGTTGGACCACTTGCCTTCTCCTACAATAATATACCACCACCTACCTTTCATACCACCCAAGATTGAGCATTCCCGCCAACATCATTTCAAGCTATAATTAAGTTAGATCCATACAATTCAAGACATCTACAATCATAATTGTAAGTTTTTCTTTTTTAAATCTTTATTTTAAAACACTTATTTTTCTTTCTATAAAGGGAAAAGGTTTGAAATAATAGATTAACTAGTTTTTCCATATTTTGAATTCACATTTAATGTGATTCGCCAAAAATCAATTTTTCCTTAAGAACCCCAAATTATGTGTTTCAAATAAAAACTCACAATTAAATTTTTTTCTAAAACAAGTGTTGTTTATCTACATAGTTAATACAAATAAAAAACGATTATCTTCTCATAAATGAACATCCAAGATTTACAATTAATGTGTTATCTTGACTCATTTAATTTAAGAGATAAAGCAAAATGAAGATGTGTGATTAACTACATCATGTACATGAATCACACACATAGATCATAACTTATTTTCAGCATACCTATCTATATTCTAATTATAAATTTACTAGGTTCAATTATGCTTGGAATGATGAAACCCTACTACAAAAGAACCAAAGCCTACATACCAAAAATCCATCACCAAAAGTCTACTCCAAACAACGTAAAAAGCTGTTTTAAAACCCTTCGAAATCGCTTCATTCATGAAGGAAGACATATTGAATCCTCCTTCACCTTTGGAAACGACACCGTTGATCAATTCAAATCCATTCAATTTGATTGTCTCCTCACTTTAAATTGTCATATTTGTCCTCGTTTCATCATCGAATTCTATCGTAAATTCTAATTAATTTGTAATGTGCGTGATATGTCTCTTTTGATTGGCTTCACCATTCGAGACAAATATTTCATAATGACACTTGAAAATTTTGATCAAGTCCTTCAAATTCCATACAAAGGAACATGTGTCTTCTCAAAGGAATGTTCATTAGAACTTTTGAACACTACTCGTGAAAAACATGTCTCCTATCAAACTAACTTTCCAAACATTAAAGATGTCGTTCAAAACATTTACATTCCATCAAGTCATCAAAATTACTCAAACCCTACCATTATCCTCCGAGATAATCTTCCTCCTAACATCAAGGATTAGGATCTCATTGTTCGTGAGAATGTCATTTGTGTCGACACTAACAAAAGCTCCATAGATGCATGCTCTGCCATCATGCTCTATCATCTCAAAAACTGTAACACCCCCAAAAATGGGTCACATCGGAATATGTTTCCGGGAGCGTTACTTCATAATACCATTGCTCAAGTCATGAGAGAACGACCTCTAACTGTGTCGTTTGAAAATAAATCTTGAATTATTTAGACTCCAATACACATCACATAAGCCAAGCATCTAATTCACTTGAGAAAAACATGCTTAAAAAGTGTCAACAAAAAGTTGGCGAGTTCATAGGTTTTTGTATGTATAAACGTTGAACCAAAGTTTTGTAAGGTATGTATGACCGTTTCAATCCTTAAATGTTCACCAAAATGTGTGTATAAATGTTGGAAATCAAAGAGTTGTAAAGTATGCATGACCATTTCAGTCCTCAAATAGTCACAAAAATATAAGTATAGTTGGACCACCATTGTTCAAAGTATGTATTGCCACTTTATTCAAGATAACATAAATATTCATGTGTGTATAAAACAATGATTACGATTACTCTAAGTTCATGAAACGGCGGCTCAGACTTACGTGTATGCCACTTTATTCAAGGCACGATAAAAGTTCACGCTCATGTATGTGTAGTTCCGTACTCCGACATGGTACAACGTTTGTTTGTCCAGTGATAGCTAATCACCCGAACGGGGATTGTCACACCCCAATAGATCTTTATAACATTCGCGCCTACCAACTCGTAGTTAACAGTTCAATCCGCTTAAGCTAATCCGTAATCATTTGGGTAAAAGTAAAGTAATGTCCTTGTTTTCAAAATTAAAGTGAAACAAGCAATGTATTTCGTCCCAAAATAAGTAATTGAGTATGTAGACTAGTTTGCAAAACGAATTGTAAATGCACATGCAATAATTTCAAACCAATCATGTAAATAAGATTAGTAACAAGCATGTTCTCACCCCAAAAGTTGTAAAGTATATGTAAAACAAGTAAACCGAGGCGGCTAAACGTGAGGCTATAAGCTCACCTCGAGTAAATGGATATCAAATGAGTGTATACGTCTCGCGTATGACCGAAGGCAACCTAATTAATTATAGGCCGTATGAGTATTAAGTACTTTGAATATCTAACACCATATATAATTCTATATAGCTACATCACCATCTACTTGTATTTGTGATATAATATTTAAATCGCATTTGATAAATAATAGCCATGTATTTGTACTCGTATAATCGTATGAATAGTTCAATCGCCTTTTTAAAATAATATTTATAAAGTTTAAAACATGTATAAATATTATTTAAGTGATTCTAAAATGTTTCGCAAATTTTTTATTAAACACGAACCAACACTATTCATGTCAGGAAATAGTGTATAAGTATAAAATATTGCGTATGTTCCTCGTTTTAGTCCGTTTTGTACGTTCTTTATGTCCACACTTTTGTATTAAGAAAATTTATCAAAATACTAAATTTATAACTTTTGAGTCCTCTGGTGAACAGTACTTTTACTGTTCATGTATATTTTATAAAATTAATCGTCGTAACCTCGTAAAAGTCATATCTTATTCGTTTTAACTTTGATTTTAGTGATTCTTTCGTGCACGTCTTCGTAATTAAAAGTTCTATCTAACAAAGATATTTTCTAAAAAGTTTCTGCAATGAATAGTAATTTGTTTTTATAGAAGTATTTATTATTGTAAACTTGCAATTGGCGTATCTTCTTCGTTATAGCTCGGGTTTTCGAGTTCTCTATACGCCTACGATCGTTGTAACTTGTAGTATTATATAAAAATATAAAATGGATACTTTATTTTCGTGATTAAAACAGTAGGTTTTCATATTTTAGTTAAAATATGTTTAAAACTTGTTTTTATAAGTTTTTAGCTTAGTTGGTTTGCTACAAGTCCTCTATCATATTTTATACTATAAGTCTCATATTCTTTAGGTCCTTAGTCTATCATTTGTCCAAGTATTTCCATGATAACAAGTCTTTACATGTCTTTTGCTCATAAACTTAATAAGTACACTTTTTAAGTAACTAGTTTATATATACTTTTTATAAACTAAACCATGCTTGTACAATGCTTATACTTCCATTCCAATTTGATATTAACATTCATATAACATATATAAATTTATATCAAACCATACTCAAGTGTAAAAATCTATTTTACAAGTTAATAAGTTTCCTAGATGATTTACTATATAAACATAATATACATATGAAATCACAAATGTAAAGAGTTTAAGGGTTTTAGATAACCTTAGTATGATGTATGATGAAGAAATACAAGATCTAAACCATAGTTTAGATAATAAACCCAAGCTTCCAAGACAAAGAAAACCCTAATTCTAATAAAACCCTAATCCTAAACCTTTCTTGCTTAACCCTTGTAAATGCTTAACTAAACCTTCAAACCTTCTTGGTATACCTTATATATGATGTAGAAATACTTGTATATGTGGTAAATAAAATTTTATGGATTTTGTAAGGTTGTTTGTGTTTGGCCGTGGGATAAAGGAGAGAAAAAGAGAGATATGTGAAGTTTTTACTTAGTGAAATGAGTTGTGTGTTTTATCTCTTACTAGTATAAGCCTTATATACTTCATGAAGCTAGTTGAAATCATGTCTAAGTTCATAAAACACTATTAGGGAGCTCTAGACAAGATGAGGGAAATAAGGAAGAAAAATGGCAAAACACTAGTCATAGTTAGTAAGGTTTTAATTAGGCTTTGTTGTACAAGACTTTAGCAAGATTTGTGTGATATTTCTCTTGTGTTTTCATGTATATATCCAGCCACATGGGTATGTACATAAGATATTTTTGTAATTTTTGAGTATTGGGTACAATTGTGGGTATTTGGTTGAGTATAGATAGGTATTGGTGCTTTCGGGTATGCCTAAATGTATTAAATTACAAAACATAAACATTTTACGTAACCAATAAAAATAAAATATAAAAGTTGATTATTACTTTCGCAAAAATAATATATTGCTTGCTTGATGTAAACTTAAATTTGTTTGGTGCCCGTTTACGTTGATTGTTGATTTTTAGTTTACGCGATTTAACTTAACGATTAAAATTAAAAGCAAACGCGTTGAAGTTTAAAATAAATAGTTGAATAATTATTGACGTAACAGATGTGAAAAAATGTAAATTGTTACAAAAACTCTCAAGACTTTAACCTTGCCTACTTCATTGCTCATAAAATTAAAAGTGTCAAAAATAGAGTCGATTGTCCTCTTTCATATGGTTTACTCATTACTCGCCTATATCGATTCATTCTTGCTAAACATCCTAAACTTTTTTGTCCTCACCATACACTACAATTTGTTATGTACTATCGAATGATGAGCTCCATCAATAGGAAGAATGAGAAAAAGAGGAAGGAGAGAGAAGAAGTTAAGCTTGACATACCTTACTCACCATCATCGGTGGAGAGCTCAAACCAATCATATCCTTTACCAAGATATTGGTAATCCGTGGATCAATTTTAATTAGGCATAACTCATTCTCTAGGAATCATGAATTGCTATTTTAGGATAATATTATGCTATCTTATTAAATGCTTGTAGTATCTTTTGCGTTAAACTATGCTATCTTGGACCAAATGTATGCTAATGAATGTTATGCATGCTTTATTTGCGTTAGATATAAGTTTATCTTTATTGAGGGAACTTCATTACATTTGTTGGTCATCTATATGATTCTTGTAGACCCACGGATCTCCCTTAATCAAGATTCGTGACATTACGGTGGATCCATATAAACAGTAATCAGACAAATCTATCCACCTTTCTTTACCTTCTATTATTTGTATTCATCCTCTTAAACCTTAGGATAAAATACCTTATCCATATAATTCATAAACCTTCATGTCAAAGCATACCCTCCATGTCTTTTATAAGACACAATATCACAACCTCATATTCAAAAACAAATGTCTATCTCCTCAAATGACTCCACACCTACAATCAAAAAGAAAATCATCCAAGAACATCTCTCAAAACCCAAGTTAGATCAAATTGATCCAAATGCTATTCCATTCGAAGTCTTAGAATCACGACAAGCTCATCTTCACCTCATGACATGTCAATGTTGCAGTAACTCACAATGTGAAATTGGTTTACTATTACGTGAAATGCATCTCATGTTCGAGTATATTCAAGAACACACTCCACAAAATGAAAAACCTTCTTTCCACAACAAATTTGATCATTTGATCCCAAACACCAATCACAACTAGGGGTGTCAAAAAGTTAACCCGACCCGAACCCGACCCTATTCGGGTCGGGTCACTAGGGTCGAAAATCTTATTCGGGTCAACCCGACTAACCCGGATTCTAAATAGGGTAGAGTTCGGGTTGAAATGTTTTGGCTAACTCGGGTTCGGGTCAACCCGATTGACCCGAATAAAGAATTTATTTTTTAATATATAATTATAGATTTTCTATATAAAAGAGTAAAAAAAGAATTTTTTTTGTCATTTTACTCAAATTTGGTTTGACCCGACCCGAATTGACCTGAACCCGAGTTGACCCGAACCCGAGTAACCCGAGTTCAAATAGGGTCGGGTTCGGGTATGGATTTTTTGAGCTTTGACCCGAATTAACCCGGCCCGATTGACCCGAACGCGACCGACCGACCCGATTCACACCCCTAATCACAACCCTCATCTACACATTTGTAGATGTTGTACCAACAAAGTTAACCAACTTCAACGCCTACAAAAAGGTGTTCATTTCATTTGCTCCTACATCCAACATCATCTTGGATCTCCTTCAAACCCACAATCCCTTCCGCACAAAATCTACTCTTAGGGTAACTCAAACCCTTTGGATTATAAGACAAGATTTTATCCCAAGATTTAGGATTTATAGTTGTTTTCTTTTCTTTTCTAGTTTAAAGCTTCTTGTCTCATGAGCTTTAATGTTAAATTTTATGTTTTATCCCTTATAAAGGATTTAACATTATTTTCTTTTGTTGTGTTGATGATGGATGTTTATTGCGTAAAATGTATATGTGTGCATATGTAGTTGTCATATATATATTTGCTTGTCTACTAACTTTGTTTTGTAGCACGCATCCATAGCTCGATTCCTTGGTGCCCCAAGCGAGGGGGAGCACTTGCAATATTGTCTTTATTTTTTACTTTGCATTCGTAACCAAGTCACTTAGCATTCGTCAAAACAAGACATGCAAGGAAGGCCTCTACAACGCTTTTTGCTTCGACAAAAAGGGGGAGAAGAAATGTAAACTCATCCACTAAATACTTATTTAGTAACTTTTAAATAAGCATGAGTTTATATTTTGTCATCATCAAAAAGGGGGAGATTGTTAATACAAATATTCGCGCAAAAACGATATTTATATTTAATGATCTTCATGTTTTGATAATAACAAATATAATGTCATACTACGTAAAAGTTTACGTAAACAAGTTATTTAGTCAAAAGTTTACTTGACGATGACAAATCACTTAAGGTATGAATATGACATTATTAAACATAGTTAATGATCAAAGAAAAATATTATCATTTGCATAAACCTTTTCTAATCAAATGATTTAAGTTAACACATGATTAATTATAAGCTAGTTATATTAATCATGTAAGACAAAATAAGATTAACCATAAGTGAAAACAATCTTTTCAAATCTTTCCAAATCTTCTCAAATCTAGAAAAATCTTTCCTTATTGGTGATAAGAAATATTTTGTTCTAGAATAATCTAATAAAATAGTTTTATTAAGTACAAAACAATATTTTGTATAGATTTGAGGTTAATCACAAAATGACAAATGTTGTCCCAGCTCCACCCACGGATCCACCTAATACATGGGATGAATCCAGCTTATGGTGGATCCATGAGTCGCACGGACCAGCTGTCTGGGATAGATTTGAATTTCAAAGGCTTGCCTATAAATAGCAACATTAAGCCTTCATTTTTAACAACTCTTGACAAATATTTTTCACATACATCTTTTATCTTTTATATTATTTGATTATCATACTTGTTACATAATCTATTACAAGTGATCAACTCATTCCACTCTTTAGTAAAGAACAATTACGAAGACATCAAGCCTCAAGTGTTAATAGTTTAGTTGTGTCATCGCGTTTGTGATAATCATTCATCTTGTATATCTTGTGTTGTGTGTTGTGTATATCATATGTGTATGATAGGTTAGTATTTAGGCCACAAAATACATAGTGTGTTAGATTGGTTCTATCTCGAAGTAGAACTCGGTATTTAGCTTAGTACCGAAAAAAGTGTAAGCGACGTGTACGATTTTCTCCGCCTAAAGGGAGCTTGTTGACATAGTGAAGATAACTCTCAAGTTGGGTACTTGGGGAGTGGAGTAGGGCGAATAGGAGCTTCATAGCCGAACCACTATAAATCATTGTGTCATCGGTTTGATCTTTCTTATCTTTACTTGTTCATACTTCGTAGATTACTTATTTACTTATTGCATCGCTATCATATATACTTGTGTATATCTCTTGAGTTCACATAAGTCAACAATCTAAGTTTTATTTTAAAACGGTAAAAACTATTCAACCCCCTTCTAGTTTCCACACGGTTTATTGATTTATGAAATCACATACTACTTACTGATTCATGAAATCACACGTGATTTTCTACTTTAAAAATCACATGTGAATATGTGAAATCACATGCGATTTATGAAATCACACGTGATTTTCTACTTTAAAAATCACATGTGAATATGTGAAATCACATGCGATTTATGAAATCACGCGTGAATTTTAAAACAACAAAACACAAGTGATTTTACAAATCACGTGTAATTTTTTTGGCGGAAATTTCAACATTAAATAATCGTCGAATGTATATGAAAATGACCGTCTGCTGAAAGATAAAAATATTCTCGTCATTACTTTAAAACAATCTTTATTTTTTTTTTTTTTTTATAGATGTGATTTTGTGAAATTACATGTGATTTATGAAATTACACGTGATTTTTTTATAAAATTTCGCGTTTGATACATCTATTTTCCTTGAACCTGACGCAGTAGATTTACTCAACAGAGTTCAACGGGTTTTGACCAGTAGTGTCATGACACCTAGATCTACAGATGTGGTATTCTAAAGAATTAGTTTTTCAATGTAAAATTACACGTGAGTTTACAAATCACATGTGATTTTTCCAAACGGAAATTTCAACACTAAAAAACCATCGAAAATACATCAAAGTGCCCCTCTACTTAAAGATAAAAATATTCTCGTTGCGATTGTGTATTTTTTGTAGTTTGACGATTTACAGTTCCTAAGATATGTTGTTTTAAAAAAAGGCGGAATATGGGTTTTTTTTATTTGATAAAAAAATTGATGGCTATTATTTATCCATTTGTTCTTTAAGATGATAGTATTTTATAAATATCACATCTCTTGTTTGTATAGTGAGTAAGCTTTCTTTGACCTTTCATATAGAGATCGAGGAAATAAATAACTGGGAATTTTTAATCAACTACTAAATTGTGCGAGCTGTGCCTATGCAATCAAGGACGGATCTAGGATTTTAAAATAAGTGTCGCACAATTGTTTTATAAGGGTTTGCAGAATTTTATTCATTACGAGTAGTGAAATTTGCATCATAAAGAATTTTTGAACTAAACTCAAGATGCACAATCTATACTATTTTTATTTATCTATACTATAATATGTAAAGGAAAAAGTAACAAATCTTGAAAGTGGAAAAGTGAAAACTTAATTTTATATTTAGAAACTAATCAATTTTTTTTGGAAACCGGGTCTCTATTCGACCCGATCGAGTCACCGGGTTAGCGGTTCAACCAGTTCGATCATCGGGTCAACCCGGTCTTCCACCGGGTCAAACCAGGTTTCAAAAATATAAAAAACGGTTTAATTTGACCCGTCGGGTCTCTATTCGACCCGGTCGAGTTACCGGGTCATCGGGTTACCGGTTCAACCGGTTTTCCACCGGGTCAAACCGGGTTTCAAAAATATAAAACCGGTTTAATTTGACCTTTTTTCGACCGGAAACGGTTCAACCAATTAAACCAGTCGGGTCGAGCCGGGAAAACATTATGTTTAATCTAAAATCCTCAAACTTTTATTATTTTTCGTTTATAACCCATAAACTTTTTTTATCACCACAACTATTTGCCGCTATAAAATCTCGTTGCTATGCACGGGTACTCATCTAGTGTATCTAATAAAATAAGGTTTTGAACAACCCTCCTATGTACGAAAACTAATTATCCCATTAAATTTTCTTTTTTGGCATTCCTTAATTAGTGAACATATGTACAACACTTAATGCACCAAATTTTAAATATCTATAAAGATACACATCCTAAAAGGCTTTTAATTTCACATGGTTTAAATATTCTAAGTGAAACAACAATTAAGGTTTTTCACAACCCAATAAAGCACGAGCATTAAAAACACAATTAATATTATGATGTGTCATTTCATAATTAGTTAACTTTTGTACAACACCTAATGCACCATTTTTTTAAAACTCAAATCATGAAGTCAAACACGTATTTTTGTTAAGCATTAACAACTTCCTTCAATACTCCATCTCATAACATCACCGATTCAAAAAAAACTTATACACCAAAACTTATTTGATACTCATCATAAATTTTCTCATCACAATCTTCTTTGATACTCATCACAAATTCACGATCTTCTTTAAATCAAACCCACAACAAAACACCTAAAACAATATTGCAACACTACCTTGTTATTTAACATTCGGATTCAGTTTCTGTACAGTGAAGGGTTCTTAATCTCATAAAAAAATCGACTCATCATTTAACAATCAGGTTTGTCTCAATATCTTATTCTTATATTTATATTAATTTAATTATATATCACATCAATCTGACGAGTATGTATACAATTCGTTGTTATGATTGATTATGTTACAAATTATTTCTTTTCAGTCGATTTAAAAAAACCACGGATTTCCACTTTTGTTCTAAGAATATGCTAAGGATTCTATGATATCCACACATTAAAATAGGTAATTATCACATATATTCAATATTTTATGGTTTCAATTTAAAATAACATAGTATTGCTACTTTGATTTTCTTTAAATTCAATTTAATTTTGCTTTAATTTCGTTGATTGCAGATAAATAAGTCAAATATGAAGGTTTTTGTGATGGGAGCTCACTTTAAGTTGAAATGTATGGTATGTTTTTCACTGCATTTTGTGTTGTGTGTGTTTTTTAAGAATCATTTTTTTAAAAGACCCTTTTATACATGCTTATAGGCTTTAAAAAATTAGGGCTTTACTTTGTGTGTACAGGTTTTGGATCATTCGTAATTTCTAATCAGATTGAATCGGAAGTTTTCAAGTATTCAGCATATTTTTATGAGGTTAAATGATTTTTTGTGGTGTGTTTATATAGATATTGTGACATTTGAGAAAATTAAGTCAATTCTAAAATATATAGATGAAAGATTTGAGACGAGTAATTACTTGGTAGCATTGGTATTATATCGTTTTATTTTTGAAGTGTCAAGCTTTAATGCTATTGTTTTGTATGGACTACTATAAAGAACGATAGTGGCCAGATTTGCATGATCGTTGGATGGTCTCTTGCCACTAAAAAGCGAGAGAGAACCTTTTGTTGCTTACGATATGTTTTACTTATAAGTATGTTCAACTACGCAATATAATTATGTAGATTGATCACCTTACACGTGATGATGCTAACAATGGAATTTCTTATGTATTTTGTAACAGGAAGTTGCGAAAGTCTAAGCTATTAGCAAAGGATCATCTAATAGGTAATATTAACACTTTTCCACATTTTAGCCAACTACCTTTTCTCTATATTTATCAGTTATCAATTTTAACCCGTGAGAAATGGACCAATTTGGATTAGGTTAAATGTCAAAACGGGTAAAAGAACAAGCTTTAAATCACCTATTAAAAGTCACTTCATCTCTAAATGGACCAAGTTGGTTTAATTTTCATCTCTAAATCACTTCATTAAAAGTCGCAAGTGTTTATGTCAAGCTTGATATGAAAATGAAATTTTCTTGCAAAGATTGCTTTGGCAAAGCGTAGTTTCCGCAAAGTTCATTTATCTCTTACTGTATATAATAATAAGGACATTGTTTAGCGTTGAATAAATGATCAATGTGATTGAAGCTCAAGGAGTGCTCTTAGCTTAATTGGTTCAAGGGGCTGTTAAAATCTAGGAATCAAAGAGCTTTTATTGTGCACGCATTTTTGCCTCACTTATAGGGACCAAGTTCTAGAAATAACCAAATACATGTGATAGGTGAGTATGTCTTCTTATATTGTTATGTCTTTCGTGTGTTTATTTGTAGTAATGTTAGGTAGTACCTCACCCGTGATTCGTGAGATAAAAATGACAACAAAATATAATTCACATTTGCTCCAAATAACCCTTTGAGTGGCCAGTTAGTAAACACACATAAAACATATCTACTATTATTTCATCAAGTTTTAATTGTGTTTTTTTTCATTCCATCCTTTTTATTTTGTTTTTACTTATTATAATATTACTAAAGGTTATTGCGTGCAAAATGGTGGCGAAACTCGGGAGGTTTTGTGTAACGGGTCATATGGGGGATTTTGTTACTTGCGCGAAGGCTGAGGAGTGGACTCAACTCTTTTTGCTTCAAGTCTGTTGATAATTATGTTATAGGGTTTAATAATGTTGAAAAACCCATGTGTTAACGCTTCACACTTTGGATGATGGTTTAATATTGGTGTCTTGAAATGGTAGCCTGTCAACCATTTTTTGTTATTTTTTTTACTAAAACTGTCGAGTGCAAAATGTGCCCATCAGAATGGGGTTGAAGTTTTGCCGCACTTTTGAAGGATGTGTTTATAGTTTCTTAGCAGTGCGAATGGATGTTTACTTTTCTTTTAGGTATAAAGTGATTATGGAGCATCTAAATTTCAGGACTTAGTTAGAATTATGACAATCGATCGACAAAAGTGAAAAATCTTCTGGATTCTGTGATCATGAAAATAAGACATGGGTTGTCCATATCTGCAGAGCTCAGTATAGGATAGTATTTATATCATTTTAGAGATATATTCTCATCACTTCAATAGTAATAGGAGAAAATAATTTTTTTTCATTATCTTTACCCAAAAAATACAGAGGAAGCTGCGTTACATTCATCAAACATGTTATGCTAAAAACTTATAATAATTATATGGAGATAATATTATTAGTATATGTTTTTAAATTTGTATGGACAAGTTGTTTCATTACTTTTTTTCTAATTATGTTACTACTTCTTAACGTGGTAGCTAAGTTTTGGTGATCTTATTCTTGACTATAAATGGATAAAAAGGATGTCCATGGCTGTTTAGGAAGGTCATATGTATGAGCTTATCTACTAAATTTCTATATAAAACCACTTATTTTCGATTTGGGTATACCATTTATAGGGGTGTTTTACTCAAATAAAAGTTTTTAAATAGTGACTTGCTTTAGAATCTCCTATGTTTTGATCCTTTACACAAAGTCCATGACCCACTCGTTTGTCTATCTCATTGGTAGCTTAATATATAATGTTGTTTAGAAAGAGGTTTTTACCATCTGTCATTAACAAGAGGTGATAATAAGATTTATAAATATTTGGTACAAAGTTAGTGAGGTGTAGTAAGGGTTGGCTATCTTAGTTTCCATCACTGATACATATAGCAATTTCAACCCATATGAAAACGGGTCAATATGGGTTGTTTTTGTTTATCACATATAACTTTAGCGTATGCAATCTTTCTTCATAAATAAGTTGAATGGAACAATATATACAAATGGATTATGAGTACGTCCTTTAATCTATTATATCTAAAGATTGAGCCTCTAAATTTAATGTGAAGGTCTCTATAAATTTTTGGTTGAAGAAGTTGAAGTGTAATTTTTGTGGAGATAATCAAATTCCCATTAAGAAAACCAAAAGACACATGTTTAATGAGTAATAAATCAATTATGTCTACTTAAGAAAAAAGCTATAAATAGCACATTCATGTATTACAAGGTGGTCATGTGTGGTGGATCAGTTAATGTTTAGATGATGTGATGGGTTTTAATGGTGATAGTGATGGTGACATTTTTCGATTGTGGTAAATCATCAAGACCATCTGGTAATCTGGATGAGATGTTAGATAAGCATAATCTTGTGAAAGAATTGCAGGTAATTTTTCATGGTTTAGTACACCAGTGTGCATTGTACTATATGATTATTTTAGTTGAGTGCTTACTTTTTCCTATCGAAATGTTAATCAATTGGG